>JAJIYU010009180.1:0-17239 GCA_030144865.1 Tinospora cordifolia | reverse complement strand
AAAAGGAGACTAAAGAATTGAATGATTAAGCCAATCAGTTTCAAGACCACACATTTGACCTACAACATCAACTTAATGAATTTCGAAGTCTCTTGTTATCAAAAAGCAATACAACCATTGTAAGTTAAGTTTAACTTCAGTTAATTGAGTTCTTGTATTATTTTTGCATATATTAATACTACTAATATTTTCACTATTTTATAGGACAGTAGTGGCAATTATTATCTTTGATGTTCAGTGAGAATCTAATGTTTTTTTTATATATAATTTTCATAGGGTAAAGGTAAACTTGATGCCAAAAAATCAAAAAGCTTATCACGTACCCAATAGGTATGTCTAATTACTCAACTTTATTTAATCAAAAATTAATTTTGGTAGGCATGTAATTAATATTTAACTTTTATTATAGTCAATAGATGGTAGTATCGGTTATAGCAAAGTGGGGAGGTTGGAAGAAGCACATTGCAAGCTATTAAATTGGATGGGGTGAGGGGAAGTAGTTGTAAGAGCTCAAATTGCTTCTACTAATCCAACAGATTTGGTGCATGCTATTATTTTTGGACCCGATTGTCATAAAGTGTGGGCTCTTGAAGTTTTTGTACCTAGATTTCGCTTGCCATGAAAAACACAAGAGTTTACCTTCCTTGATGATGGGCTAAATAACACCGTTGCATGGCCACAAAAGTATATTGTCCTTGATTGATTTTAATAAAGGTAACACTGCTATCTTTTTCTACAATACAATATATTATAATATATTTTCATTCACAATGTAGTAATTTGACTATGATTTTGATTATAAACTTCCTTGGTTGCTTTACAATGCTTGACAATGTCATGCATGGTTGTATTCTAGAAAACATTATGTTCATAGTAATATTTGTGTCATTCGATTGAAATTTTATCGCTAGTGAAAGAAAAAACATCTCGGATTCTGTTAACCAACAAAAAAAAAACTAGCTTTATTGAATTGAAAGTAATAAATTGAGTATAATGCTTTGATCATGCTAGTGAAATATGGACTTTGTTGAAGATGTAACTTAGATTTTTAAAGTGCACAAATCATATTTAATAGAAATATTAGAAAGCAGCCACTTTTTATAGTAAGTATGATTCATTTGAAATTGTTATGTTAAATGTATCTTGGAGTGAACATATCAAATTTGCTCGTGAATGTATTTTAATGGATTTAGTTAGTGTCCATAGCAAAATTTAGTACACTTGAAAGATGCAACTACTTGTAGTTTAGATGTTGATTTAGCTAGTCGAATGATGTAATACTCTGAAAATTTGTACAAAATTCAATAAATGAGATAAATTATCAACTTCAAAAATATTATGAAATTTTTGGTGCAAACCTAATGTGAAGTGAGAATCACTACCATAGTACTGCGGCAGTTCGTGCAAAAAAAAAGAGAGAGAAACTCATATTTTTGTCCATGAAGATGACTATCGTAGTAGTCAAATTGAGTATGGTGGTAGTGTGTCAATGTTTTTGAAAACAATATATAAAAATTGTGTGAAAAATGAATTAGAAAGTGGTTCGAACCATTATTACAATTACTTACCATAGTAACATGATGAATCCTTCAAAAAAGTGCACATGAAACACTTTGGAAAGCCCCAAAACCCTAAACTTCTAAATCTTGTGTGCAAGATTGAAGAAATAGCAAGTTTCATGCGCTGGGAACACCTCAAACTTGCTAAATTCCATCCATTTTAACTCCATATAAACCCTACCTGGGCTCTTATTCTCTTCACCCCAGCAAGAAGTGAACAACTTTCTTCTTGCTCTCTCTGCCTCTCTCTTGATGTCCCCCTTTTTCTTTCACTATTCTAAACAACAATTGAAGTAGTAATAATGAAGTGCTACACAAATTTTGTGCTAGCTGTTGGGAAGATCTAAAGGAGATTCAAGAGAAGATTCAAAAGGAGTCGCTAATTGAGGTGGAAGTGATTTTTAAACTTTTACCTTGTTATTTTGATTTAGATATGATGTGCATGGATGTTTGCTTAGCTTTAAAATATGTCATAATCATACATGCCTCGATTACAGATGCGTGCTTAGGGTTATATGATTAATGATGCATTGTTTGTGTCGATATGATCTATGCAATAACATGCCTACCTTGAATTCATGCTATCTACTATTTATGTTGAATTTATCATGCAAATGTTTATTATTAATGAAAGAATAAACAAAGATTATAACCACATATCGGCACAAGAACGAATTTTCACCATGAGTGTTCCAACTAGTATTTTTGGGATGTAAATTGAGGGTTTGGATTTTATTCCTTTTATCAATGATAAGTTGAAGGTCTAGATTTGACGTCATCCCCTAAATATGAAACACTAAGACGTATTCCTTTCAGTCTTAATGCCAATGGAGAACAAATAATTTTTTGAATCACTTAATCTTTTAAAGTGTTTGTTATGCATGTTATATTTATTTTGAATAATGAGTTAAATTTTTAGAATGATCCACTGGGCAGGTAAACTCACCCTTCCTTTCTGATATTTCAGGAAATTAAGAAATCAAGGCTAAATGGATGGTAATTAAACTAGTTCTTTAAAAATTTCATTAATTTATATGGCATGTTGGCCCAAGTTATTTTATTTAAATTTTAAAGTTATTTCCGCTATAATGAACACAAAGGCTATGTATCTTTGAATTATTTGAATTACTTAATAAAAGTGAATTTTATTTATTTTATGATGTGTATATTATGTTTTATGAAATTTACTTACGCATAAGTTAATGTACATAGGAAATCTCATGGATTTGGAACCAAAATAGAAAAAAATTAATGTGATAGTGCCCACCTCTCGGGTGGCCTGCCTATCTTTAAAATGCTTGACGGTAGTGGGATAATTGTACCCTCTAAACCAGAATGGGTTAGGCTCAGGTCACGAGGGGGATGTGGGGTGTTACAAGTGAAGTGAAAGAAGCATATTTGTGTAGGAAAAGGGCATGTTGAGTTGAATTAACTGGAGTATTGAAAATTTTTCATCTCCAATCTAAGGTAATGATTAATGTGGACACATATTATTTTAAAAATATATATTACTGTTTAATTCTATTTTGTGAAATCTAGAATTTGGTTGTAATTGTAACATACCAGGTCCCACTACGTGATGATATTGTCCCCACTTAGCCTCAAACACACCGTGGGGGCTTTATTCCTGGAGAGACTCAAACTCGAGCCACCCCCAAAAGGCCTCGGCACTAGTGAACACCCCTGTATGCACTCATAGCCCAGTCTCAACTTTGAGGTCCAGCTGATGTGGGATTATTACAATCCACCCCCCTTGGAGGTCATCTCGTCCTCAATATGCACACCCGTTACACTCAGAGGTGGCTCTGATACCATTTTGTAACAACCCAGGCCCCACTGTGATGATATTGTCCCCCGTTAGACACGCCTAGCATGGGGGTTTTGTTCCTGGTATGTGAGTCTAGCTCACACCCAAAAGGCCTCGTCACAAGGTCATTACTCGGGCACACTTATGAACCCAGCATCTCCCTGAGGTCCAACCGATGTGGGATTATTCCATCCACCCCCCACCCCCACCCCTGGAGGCCATCTTGTCCTCAAGATGCACACCCGTTACACTCAGGGTGGCTATGATACCACTTGTAACACACCAGGTCTCACTACGTGACGATATAATCCCACATCAAGGAGATGCTAGGTTCATAAGTGCACCCGGGTAACGACCTTGTGTCGAGGCCTTTTGGAGGTGGCTTGAGTTTGAGTCTCTCCAAAAATAAAACCCCCACGCTGGGCGTGTCTAATAGGGGAAAATATCATCATAGTGGGGCCCGGGGTGTTATAAGTGGTATCAGAGCCACCCTGAGTGTAACGGGTGTGCATATCGACAACGAGATGGCCTTCAATGGGGGATGGATGAATAATCCCACATCGACTAGACCTCAAGGAGATGCTGGGTTCATAAGTGTGCCCGGGTAATGACCTTGTGACGAGGCCTTTTCAGTGTGAGCTGGGCTCACATACCAGGAACAAAACCCCCATGCTGGGCGATTCTAACGGGGGACAATATCGTCACAGTGGGGCTCGGGGTATTACAATAATAATGGGCAGCACTGTATACTTAGCTATATTTCATAATTTTTGTAGTTGATTATCTAATTAAGTATATTTTTTTGTTTGGTTGCAGGTATAAAGATTAAAACAATAGAGAAGTTGGAGCGACGTACATAAATTTTTGCAAGTAATGATAGAAGAAGTTGTTTTTGAAAGTTATCAAACACTTTGCGAAACATGTTTTTTGGTGTGAATTTTGTAAATGTAACTTGTATATATACTTAATGCATATTAGAAGATTTTATGTTTGTTATAATTATTTAATATATTTTTCTTTATTATGTGTTATTTACATTATGATCAGGATGAAAAGATACAATTAAATTTTATTAAAGAATTTGCAGGAAAAGTGTTAAAAATAATGTGCATTTTTAATGACATGTGTAGCAAGTCATTATATTATAAGACTACATACAATATAATGACTTGTCACACATGTCATTATATTATAAGACTACAAACATTACAATGGCTTGTTACACATGTCATTATATATACATTATAATGGCTTGTTCCACATGTTATATTTTAAGCATACACACAATGTAATGGCTTGTTCTACACACAATATTATACATGTTGTTATAAACAATATAACGGCTTGCTCTACATGCCGTTACAAACAATATAACAGCTTGTTCTACATGCTATTATAGATTATATAGCGGCTTGTTGGACATACTATTAAAATACAATTTAGAACGCATTATCTAACTTCAAACATATATGCAAACAAGTTTTCATAGAACATTTCACATGTAAGAGAAAGTTACATGTTCGTCATTAATACTTCTACGCTTACCAGGACTTATTGAACGATGACATAGCAACACATGCTATTGTATCCTTTTCACGACTTATTTGACATACCATTGAAAGTGTTTTTTCTTGTAGTGTCACTAGGGATTAAGCTTACAAGGTGGAGTTGATTTCTGAGTTTAATTTGTTATTTTGATCTAAATAAGGCTTGCATGTGTGTCATGCTTTGAATATCTATGACCCACCTTATACATGCCATGTAGAGTACGCATGCTTAAGCGTACATGAATAAAAATGTATGATCTGTGATTTTATGCTATGATGTTACCATGCTTACATGTTTAATTCATATTTATATCTGTTTACATACATTAATGCTATGTTTTACACTTAACAAAAGATTAATTAAGATTTTAACCACATACAGGCATAGGGAAGGATTTCTTCGTATGTGTTCTAACTTTAGACCTAGCATAGCGAACCTTTGATTTGAAATTAGGCGTCAAGATTAACCCTAGAGTGAACTGGCCTTTCGAATTGATCCCACTTCACTAGTAAGGGTTTGAGTTTCTAGAGTGATCTATAACACCCAAGCCCCTGAATCCTATCACAATCGCCACTGACTGGGCGTCTTCGTCTCTCATCTTAAGACTTAATCAAGTTAAACATGCAATCACTTTCACTTTCAATATTTGGGAACCGAGACATTACTTTCACTCTTTCTCACACACCACCCAAAGATAACATATATGTATCAAAGTGCAAAAACATAACAATTAATAATATGCATGATAAGAGCATAAGGATGATGTGGTAACTAATTAACTTGATGAACTAATCTCATTAATAATGAAAAAAATTTGCCGCATGGCCTAAATCTAAATAAAGTATCCAATGTTTGGCCCCATGGCCTAGCTCAATAAATGAATCAACCAAGTATAAATCAAATGTGGGCCCTATGCCCTACAATCTGAAATGGTAAAAGGACTCCTACTCCTTTACCTCAACTCCTGAAAGGTATACTTAAACTACAAAATTGTCTCCTTCACTTGTTAGAACAAGCGTTTTCAATGATTACCTAAAAAATAGATTAGTGAGGTGAGCTCAAGAGCCTAGTGGATTATATACAACACATCGCAAATGTTATTAAAGTCACAAACATAAAACTATAACACCCCAACCCCTGAGACTTTCAATTGGACTTAACCACAAGGTAGGTCGGGCTAGTGTCACTTTATAACTACAAACATGACTTTCTATTTCAATTATCTCAAGCCTTATTTATTTAAAAACATTCACTAAGGCAATTACACAAGTGATAAAGGAGAACTTTCTAATTTTTTATTCAATTTAATAAGAAAGAGTACAGTGAAAATAATTCAAAACTTGAGCAACATGCCCTTACATTGTAAATAAAATGGGAACTTGCTAAAAACTAGCATTCTAAGTCTTTAGCATGCGTCATCATGTGTTTAATTTCTTGAAAAGATAAGAGAGGAAGGGTGAATACATAGCCCTGTGGATCTTTTTCAAACAACCAAATTACTAAGTTAGATTAACAATACATTCAAATTCAAGTACTTGTAAATCTTAGTCATTTCAATCAATATCTTGTTTATAGTTGTAAATTTGATTGCGAGGGTTTCAAAGCCCTTGATGTTCTTTATTAAAATACCTCCCTTAAGTCAAAAGGCATTCCTTATGCCAAGTTTCATTAGACTTAGAGCCTAACCCATATTCCAAGTATTTTGGGACATCGTCCATGTGAACTAATCACATGTGAAGAACACCCACAGTAACCCTCATGTTCACTGTGATAGTGCGTGATTCTTAATCTTAACATCTTTCATTAAATCTCATACTCATAAATCATAAGCAAAATAAGTTCAGCATGTTTAACACATAAACATTCAAAGCATAAAAACAAACACATAGTATGCATCATACTTTAAAATAAACCTAAACATGCATAATCTAAGCATGGCATGGTTTCATGATCAACTAACATGACATACATGCAAATCTGAAATTTTAAATCATGTTCTTCAAACCTAAATATGCATACTAAATTGAAATCAAGCATACATGAACACAATATTAAACTAAACAAGTAAAGTAGAGGTTTGAGAGGTTATTTCCACCTTAACTTGAAGATTACTAAAACTTCGGCAGAATTTCCCTTCTTCAACATGTCTAGCACTTAAAGATAACTCGAGAACACTCAATTACACACCAAAACACTCAAGAACAGCTCAAGATCACTCAAAAACTAAGGAGGTTACCAAGAAGAAGGCTTGACAAAGTCAAGAGGAACTAGTATGCCCTTTCTTTGGAACAAAGAAGAATAAGCGCATTAGGGGGGTTTATATAAAGTTTCATGGACAAGGGGGATGGCTTGGATAGCACACACACACACACACAAGAGATTCTGTCTACACTCATAAGGTGACGGCTTGGCATGTGCAACTTTCCCATAATCCAAGTTGTGCACGATTTGGGCAAGTTGGAGTTTAGAGTTTCTTATTCCAAGTGTAGCACCAATTTGATTTTTTATTTGCTTTTTCATTTGTGTGTGATCCTAAATCAGGTTTAAAATAATTCCCAAGTCACTTAAGACATCCCATATTAGTTTGATTTCATGCTTATAGCAATTTTTCTAATCAATGTCTTTGCTTGGGCACCACACATGCATCAAATGGAAACACATCTCTTTCGGCGTCAAAGTGTGTGTAAACCCTAGGGGCTATGGTTTTGATTTGTTTCCACGGTTGGGGTGCATGAATCAACAAGAAAATAAAATCAAGATGTGAGTAAGGAAGCATCTAATCTTGGTTCTATTAGAGTTGGCACACCACAAAGGGGTATTTTAGCCCGATTGCATGTGAATTTTCTTGATTTTGGTAGTTTGGTGTGATTATAGGAACTTTCCATTTTTGATTTTGTTTCTTCTTGGCTTGGGACATTTTGGCAAGTTCTTCTCTTAAAGACCTTCTATTCTACTCAATAAACATAAGAGATGACGGCTAGGTTTAGGGCTTGTGAGCATAGGACGTTTTGTGTGCATATAACTTGGGTGCACTTGATTATTTGTTGTGTGTGCATGAGATCATTCTTTTGGGTTTCTAAACAATGTGGTACGTCTCATGTATGTGAGTAGGGTATGGGTGTACATGATCATGGCATCATCACCCATGTGATTTGCACATGCTTAGGGGTGATTACACATTTTTGGGTCCACATAAATTTAAGAAAAAATCATATTTTTCATTTGATTAAGAGTTTAGGCCCTTAGCACACACTTTTGGATTCACATAAATTTAATAAAAATTTATAGCTTTCAATTGGCTAAGTTTTTGCCCATTTTCTTTCCTAATTTAGATTCCTACGACGCATACCAAGTAAATGAACTCTTAATTGGGCAAATGAAATGAATTTTGGATGCCTAAACCATTTGAGGTGCTCACTTCATTTCATTTCATTTCATTCCTTTTTCTTAATTTTCACTCCCCTGAGAGGTTTTTGGGCAAATTTAAACTTGCTCATGGATTCTAGAAATGAATTGAACTTCATTTATCATTTCATTTCATTTAGTACAAAATTTCAAGGTATTACAAAAACACTTATAAATCATTAGATGTTTCAAACATTTCATTTGTTTAGCTTGATGTTAAGACCGAAAGAAATCTCCTCAATATTCCTTTGTGTCTGAACTCTTGGAAGTGATGCCTCATAGGTCAATTTCCTCATCATGACATGACTTAAGGAGTTAGGTCTCACTTGATCATCAGTCCCACACTTGCCTAGGGTGGGGAAATACCCACGATAACACCAAATTACTGCTACAATATCTATATCATTGCCTTGGTATGTGGTTAAAATCTTAATCATCTTTATTTTGTGACCACTAGCATGCTCAAATTATCTCATCTCATAGTACATGTATTCACTAAACATGTTGATAAAGTATCATGCATCATGTCACATAGATCATGTTATCTAGCAAATAACAAAAATATTATATTTTTAGAATAATATTTAATGATGGAAACAATTTGCATGCTATCATAGTATTCAGGTACAAAAACATACAGTAAGAACATGTTATTCCTAGCATGCTTCTAAGTTCATAAAGTAAATACACAGTCATGCTTTACATTTTAGACTAAAATAATGTTAGAAAGAATGTACAGTCATTTCCACTTGTGACATCGCTCCTCATGTTCGTACCCTTGCCTCAATGGTTTATAATCCTTAGCCTTATAGTTTGGTATATGATCCTCATCAGTATAAGCATTCACATTGTTTTTAATTCATTAGTCCATACGTTATATGATAAGTAAATAGGTTACCCACACGTGCATGAAACTCAAAAACAAGGTATAGGATACGTTACCATGGTAGCCTGAGTGTTATCACAGTAGTCCCATGGCCTTTCAATCATAGTATTGTAATATAGGGATGATACCATGGTGGTCATGGTCTCATGCATGAAAGGTCCAACAAACAAAATGTTCATCGTGTTACCATGGTACTCCAAGCATTCCTACGGTATTGCGAGGTTGTTCCTACATGTACAATGTGTTATCGCATTCATTACCATGGTGGTCATGTGATATTTCAAAAATCACACTTTGTTCATGCGTTTCTCATTTCTCTTGTGTGTGGGGCCTTATTGTATCATACTACCAGTCTAAAACATGTAAAATACAGTGTAGAATGACGTTATACCTTACTGCTGCGCATTCCTCTTCTGTTTGCTTCCAAAAAGTGTTCGCAAGTGGCTTTGGGTTTCTATCATATCGCAAAGATTGAAATGGTGTGTTAGAAGTCATCTCATTTGACTCTTCGTAATAGAACGTAATACAGATGTTGTAAAGTTGTTCAAGAGTTATTTCTTACCTCGTAACAAGTTCTGGCACAGATTTAAGGTTCTAGATCTAGATTTTTTTGTTCTCTCTATGTAATTTTCCTTCTGTTGACATTTTCGTCTAGTAATAGGGGTGTGAGAATTGATTAGAACAGATCTAGAATGCCTATGTAAGAAAGAGAATTTAAGTTTACTTACAACGTGATTACAAGAAGAATGAATGATTGGATTCAACCTAGAACATGTGAGAGAGAGATGAGATAGTTGTAGGAAGCAGCTTGGGTTTTCTTTTAGAGTAGAGGAGAGAGACTGTAGAAAGAACTCATGTGATTAGGGTTCCCTACGCACATCAATATATGGATCACTCAGTACCTCAACATTCGAGACCTTCCATTTTTTATTTTTCAATCGCAGTACCATGGTATCTGGTCCTAGTACAGCGATACCACATCTTCGTCCCAAAATTTTGGGTTTTCTAATCGCAGCATCGCAATAGCGAAATTGGCTATTGTGGTAGTTGTGCGAGTTTTGGCACCTCACCCCTTTTCTTTTTCCTTTTTTTTAGAGAACTACTACACGTTTAGATATTACATGATCTCTCTCCCTAGACCTAGAACACACAAGGTAAACCCCTTTAGTCTTAACTGCAACTGTGAACAATAAACTATTTGAATCATGTAATATTTGAAAGTACTTGACATGTATGTCTTATTTGTTGAAATAATGATAATTATTTGGAATGATCCAATGGGCTTTAAGCTCACCCCTTTTTCTAATCTTTCAATAAACTGATAATTCAAGGTTACACAAGAGTCACTTAGAATATTTTCTTTAGATTTTATTAAACTGTATGGCATGTTGGCCCAATCTACTTTATTCAAGTATTGAGACTATTTTCGCTATAATAAACACAAACGCTATATACCCTTTGAATTTTGAATTGATTAATGTTATTGATTTTCTTATTTTATTATTTCTCAATATTGTACCTTATGAAGTATGTGAATGAGTTAATGTTACTCAAGAAGTCTCAAGGATTTGGGAACAAAAAAGAAAGAGATTAATGTAACATGAGTCTGCTTCCTGAGTAGCCCACAGGAAGAGAAAAATAATCGTCAGATAATATAAGCCTAGGGACGAGATGTAACACCCCACCTCCCCTAAATTATTTGTAAATCATGTGGACCGCACCACTCGACTGGGAGGCGGGCTGGTGTCACTTTATTTCTTTTTTTCACACTTTCCATTTCAGTCTCAAATCTCTAAGATTTCCTAAGTATCATTACCTCATAAACACTTCTTAATAAAGTAACAAGTGATTTTAATAAAAATAAAATCTCATTAATTAAAACAAAAGGGATACAGAATCCTATTCATGCAATAATTCAGAAAAATAACATTTTTAAGCATTTAAAGAAAATAATTTCATATCATTAATTCTTTCAAAAAATTCAAAGGTATATAGCCTTTGTGTCTATTACACAGCAGAATCAATCTCAAATAACAAAATTTGGGCCAACATGCCCTACAATTAAATAAATTTCTAAAATGAAATATTCTAAATAAAATAATGTCTGTGTGGCTATTATGTTGTCTTTGTTTATCAATTTTCTAAAAACAAAAAAAAAGAAAAGGAAAGGTGAGCTCAAAGCCCAGTAGATCATTCTAAATATTTAATTCATTATTTCAACAAATAAGACGTACATGTTAGACACTTTCAAAAATTACGTGATGTTTGTTTGATAGTTGTAGTTGAGACCAAAAGGGGTTAACCTTAGTGTTCTCTTCAAAACTCATATCAAAGAAAGAAAGATATCCTTTTATGTCAATTTCCAATGGATTTAGGGCCTTACCCATTATCTAACTATTTTGAGACTCTTACCTATGTGATGTAACACACCAACCCCCACATTCTTTTAGTATTGGACATAACCACCATTCTTTGACAGTGGACTTAACCATTTGGCGAGTTGGGTCCATGTTACTTTACCAGTGACACACACTTGACTTTTTATTTTTCAATACCACATGCCTTAGAGTAAATTCAAGAATACAAATTTTCAATTAATAAAATCAAGGCAATTAAAGATAAAGAAAAATTAAACTCTTTTATTCATAAAAAGGAAAATACATAACTTTTTAATGTAAAAGTAACCTATTACATTGTTGATCAAAAGAAATTCATAACCTCTAAAATAAAAATTAAATTTTAGTGGAAGACTTATTCAAAATTGGGTGACATGCCCTTACATTAAAAGGAAACTTAAAAAATAGAAACTTGCTAAAATAGAAACTATCCAAATTCCATGGTCTTCATAATTTAATTTCCTGAAAAAAAAAGAGGAAGGGGTAAGCACAAAGTTCAGTGGATCTTTTTCAAACAACCATTTTTCAAATTTAAACCAATAACACATTCATATTTCAAACACCTACATACATTAGGCATTTCAAGCATTCATTTGTTTAAAGTTGATACTTTAGACCAAATGGGTTTTTAAGCCCTTGATGTTCTTAACAAAATACCTCCTTAGAGTGAAATATAGCTTTTCTTAGCCAATTTCATTAGACTTTTGGAACTTAAGGGAACTTACCCACCAACCAAGTACTTTGGTCTTAAAACCATATGAACTAATCATATGAAAAGAACATCCATAGCAATTCACATGTTTCCTATGATGGTATGTGGTTATTTTCACCATCTTCTTTTGTTAAATCTTATATCCTTGAATCATCAAATAAATTCCAGAACATGAAACTAAGATAAATAAAATTTAGAATATGAACAATCTGAAAATCAAATCATGAAACAACCATAATCATGCATCATACTTTGAAATAAAGCCTAAGCATGATACTAAACATGGCAAGAATATTATGAATGCATAAATCCGAACAAGGATCAAATCTGAAATAGAAATCTATTTTAGAATACTAGAACTGAAATTATTTTGATTTCTAAAGCCATACAAACAATGAACATGCTAGTGATTTGAATAAGAAAAAGGGGTATTCAAAAAATCACTTCCACCTTATGGTATTTTCTCCCCAAAGTTTAAGCAAGAGTTCCCAACATACAAGCACCAAGAAAATCACTCAAGACAAATCCCGAAACCAAGAACTTCTCACATACAAGAGAGAAAAGAAAGGTGAGAAGGGGTGCTAAGAAGTGGGCTTAGAGAACAAGAGGAAATCTCAACCCTTGTTTCTTGGGATAAGAGGAATTGTGAGCATGGTGGGTTTATATAGAGTTCAAAAGGGTAGAGAATGGTACGTTTGTGGCGTTATCTTTGTAGGAAACTTTCTAATTCTTCAAAATTTCGTGCCTCCCAAGTATAGGAGAATAGCAAGTGAATTTTGGATAATTTTTCAGAATTTAGAAACCCTTTTTTGGAATTTATTCAAATTTTTGGGTTATTTTTCTAATTTTTTTCGGAGCTTTTAATCTAGATGCTTGGATCATCCACGAGTTCTGCATGCAGATCTCAGATCGCGATCTACAAAATCACGCGTGCGTCGTGTTTCGTTGGATCGGGTGAATCGATCGTGGGTCGTTGGATCGTGGTGATTCGGTGCATCCGCGTGTCGATGCGGGCTTGATCGTGATCGTTGGATCGGGTGGATCGATCGTGGGCCATTGGATTGTGGTTATTCGATGCATCCACGTGTTCGGTGCGGGCTTGATCGCGATCGTTGGATCGTAAGATCGTGCGGATTAGATGTAGATTACGTGTTTCTGGCCGTTGGATGCAGTATTTATTGCCAAAATTACTTTCTAAGGTTTCTATCATTCGGAATTTGCTAATGATAAACCCAATTTCATTTCTAATCTATGTAAATATGGTTTATCGCACATATCCTTCTATTTTATTAAATCTCTCTATGTTTCCTTCTTGTATTATATAGGTTTGCTAATATTCTCCCCTTTCTATTTCTTTAATATTCCATATTTCTCAATATTTTTATTTTTTTATTTCATATATTTTTATATATATATTCATTTCATATTTTTATTTTCAGAGAGGTAAAAATAATTATTTATGTATATACATAATTCATTCTACTTACTTTATATTTGATAATTAACTCCATAATTGTTCCATTATATGCATCATTACAAAATAATTCTTATAAAAATAATATTTGATAATTCTACTTACCTTATATCATTTGTTAGATTATCCTAATACTAAGATTTCATTTGCCTCCAATTATTTTAGAAATTTTCTCAATAAATAATTTTCTTCCAAAAGTAACAAGAAATCTTAACTTACTTATTTCATTTAATTTTTTTTGTCGACTTTATTTAGTTTTAAGTTATTTGACAAAATTATGAGGTATTACATGTGAACTAGAGACAAACCCATAGTTCCAATCTTAAGAACACCCACAACAATCCCCCATGGGACTCTGTGGTGGTACGTGGTTATAATCTTAATTAATTTTTCATTAGATATAACATTCAAGAAAAATAAACAAAATTAAATTCAGCATGTGAGCACAGTAACACATAGCATGGATCATGTAGCACATAGCATATATCTTTATTCATGCAAACCTAAGCATGTGAGATCTAAGCATAGAATGTATGATTAACTCTAATAAAACATGCATATTCAAGCATAATCACACATGATATCTTATTGAAATCAAAATAATAAATCAAAACTCATAAATCGCTTCCACCTCAGTAGTTTCGCTCCTTCGAAGCTTCAGTTGAATCTCTTTTAGATCTCCTCAATTTCTATCACAAAATTTGTGTAGCACTTCACTACTTTTACACCAACTGATGTTTAGAATATCACAAGAAGAGAGAAAAAAACCAAGAGGGGGGAGAGAGAGCAAGAAGGACTTGTCAGTTCTTGTTAGAATGAAGAGAATGAGAACATAAGGGGTGTTTATATAGAGTTTTTAGTATGTAAAAATTAGCAAGTTTGAGTGTTTCCACAAAACAAACTTGCCAATTCCTCTGTTCTTATGCACAAGAAACGGCGACAACTAAGGTTTGGGAGAAAAACACTTTCCAATTCATCCTTGCGCACGAATTTTGAATTTTCACTGTGTGTGACCATGGTCCAAGTTTTTCATCGTAGGACTGCAGTCACCATAAAGCGAATCTTTGAGTCATAGGACCGCGGTCCTCATATGGAGGACCACGGTCTTGCGTTTCTTCTTAACGCATGATCATGGTCTTCCCTTGAGGACTGCAGTATTGGTTGGTTTTTACGCAAGACTGCGGTTTCATGTTTTTTATTTGTCTCTACACCATTTCCTTCTAATTTCTCTTTCGTTTCCAATTTCTTGTGTTAAAACAAAGTAAAACTTGCTAATTACATAATATAGTTAAACAATCAGCAATTTATTTTCAAACTCTTATTTATTGAATTTTCAAATTTTTTAGGATATTACAACCTACCCCCTTAAAAGAAATTTCATCATCGAAGTTTGTATTAATTCACTCGGGTATAATTCTACTAGGTACTTCTAATGAAAAGGTCTGGGTACTTAGCCATCATCTCGTGTTCTAGCTCCCTAGTGGCCTCTTCTATTTTGTGATGTTTCTAGAGAACCTTGACCAAGGGAATGTCCTTCATTTTTAGGTTTTGCATTTTGCAGTCAAGGATTCTAACTGTCGCTTCTTCATAAGTGGCATCATTCTGGATGTTCACCTCCTCCTAATGAATTATATGTGAAGGATTGGGTTCATACTTCCTTAGCATCAACTCAAGGAACACATTGTGTACTAAGGACATTCAGTTTGGTAAGTCCAACTCGTAAGCACATTCTCTAATTCTCTAAGTATCTCAAACGAACCAATGAATCTTGGTGATAGTTTCCCTTTATATCCAAACCTCTTAATCCCTTTCAGAGGGCTTATCCTCAAGAACACTCTATCACCAACTTAAAATTCTAGGGGTCTCCTCCTTTTGTTTGCACAACTCTTTGGTCTACTTTGCATTGTGGTCAATCTCTTTTGTATCTGTTTGACGTGGTTATTCATCTCTTCTACCAAGTCTAGCCTAGTAAGTACACAGTTTTCAAGTTCAACCCAACAGGTTGGTGATCTGCAGGGCCTCCCACAAAGAGCTTCATATGGTGCGATTTTTATACTTGCATGATAACTGTTGTTATAGGCAAACTTTGCCAAGTGTAGGTACTTACTCCAATTTTCCTTGAAATCAAGGACACAAGACCACAATATTTTCTCTAGTGTTTGAATGACTCTCTCAGACTGCCCATCAGCTTGAGGATGGAAAGCAATGCATATAGTGAGTTAATGCCCAACTCCTCTTGTAGACTCTACCAGCATTGTGATATGAATCGAGAATCTTTGTTAGATACTATGGCCTTAGGTACACCGTGAAGTCTTACTATCTTTTGTACATCAAGTTCTCCCAACTTACTAACTTGATTTGTGGATCTAATTGGTAGAAAATGAGCCACTTTAGTAAGATGATCCACAATCACCCATATAGTATCTTCTCCTTTTTGGTTCTAAGGTAATCTGCTAACAAAGTCTATGTGATGTTATCCCACTTCCATTCATTGATAGGGAGTGGTTGTAACATCCCAAAGGGATTTCGATGTTCTACTTTCACATACTGACAAGTTAAGCACTAGGAGACATACTTAGCAACATCTTTCTTTATTCCTCGCCACCAGTAGATCTTTTGAGGTTTTGATACATCTTGTCACCACCTGAATGCATCATGTACTTAGTTAGATGGGCTTCGTCAAGTATGGATTGCTTACTTTGTCCATTCTAAGGTACACAAATTCCATCTCAGAGTCTTCGGGTATTCTCAGCATCTAACCTAAAGTTAGTATGCTTACCCTATTCAACTCCTTCTATCAGGCTTGTGAGCTACTTTTCTTGCCTCTGTTCATCCTTAATCTGATGTGGAAGATCCAGTTGGTAAGTCATGTTGTACAGATACGCTTGCTTCTCGCCTGATGTCACCCCTAGGTTAAATTCTTCAATCAACTAGTATATCTGACCCTTTTTCCTCCTCCTATTTGATGAACTTTCTACTCAAGACTTTTGCCACCACATTGACCTTTCCCAGATAGTAGTGTATTTGGAAGTCATATTCTTTAAGGAACTCCATCCATCTCCACTGCCTAAGTGGTTTGTACTCGGGTAAATCACGAAACCCCACTTGAAGTCTTGGTTTCTCAACATTGTGTGTCATTTTCTTAAGTGTATGCTTGTTTTTCTTTGAAGCACAAGTGATTTGAGGGTTGCAATACCTCACATTTGTGAGAAACAAAGAGGAAAAGCGTAGATCTCCAAGATATAAAGATTTCTTTTAGTTTGATGTGTGTTTTAAGCTAAATATATGGGTATTTGAGTGTTAAACACATGGGAAAGCCACAACGAGTCAATGCACACACAAGGGTACATTTTTTGGAAATCCCATAGTTATCATGGTAACACACATAGAAGATGCACAAACTCCACTGGTTACAATAGTAACTAACCACGGTAACATGTAAAAAAAAAAAA
>JAJIYU010009179.1:0-17260 GCA_030144865.1 Tinospora cordifolia | reverse complement strand
AAATGAAGGTTCAAACCTTGGCCAATTGTTCTGATTTTTGGATATGTTGTGTTTCTTGCTAGTTTGTGTCATCTCCTCAAGTTTCGAGTCATTCCGAGTTCGATAGGTACCATTATTCTCAATTCTTTCCTAAGCTAGATCCTACTGTAGGGTAAAACCCTAATTTTGGCCAATTGGGCTAATTTTTGGATGTGTGGTCCAACTTGTTAGTTCATGTCTCCTCACTTTGTTTCAGGTCATTTTAGGTTCATATGGGTCACTAAATAATGATTTAGAGTTCTCTTAATTTGGCCCTAAAATGAGGCTAGATTCGTTCTGTACTCAAATTTCACTGAAAGGGTAATAGTTCTTATTTCGTTGAGTACAGAGTTTCCAGGGTATTACACTATAGGTGTGGATACATTCAAAGTCATAGGCATTGTTTTTGTCACAAGTTGTAACCTATCAGCTAGTTTTTTAGAGATAAAAGATTTTGAGGCACGCGAGTCAAACAACAGTCTCACACCAACATTAAACAATAGGAATGTACCTTCTACTACAGGGGCCTGGTCAATCGCCAACATTCTGGCCTGGTTCTAACCACAACCCTGATTTTGCCCCTGATTGGCATTCTAATTTTGTCTGGCTTGAGGTCGCCCATTCTGACTTTCCCCCTGACTATTTTGTTGTTGCTGCTGAAAGCCTAAGCTGGTGCAGTTGGGCAATCTTTTGCCAAATGACCCTTCTTCTTGCATACGAAACATAATCCTAGCCTTTTAGCTTCTTCCCTTGACACGTCTTTGCTCTGCCCCTGTTTCTGTGGAGCCTTACCACTTTTGCTTTTTCTTCTGGGTCCCTTGTTGGTCCTTTCCATTTCCGTTCTGCTTATTCTCTCTTCTCAACCTTTGTTCTAGGTTGAGCTCTTGTTCCAAGATTAAAGCCCGTTTTACAACTTCTTTGTAGGTTCAGAGGCCCAATTTTATGATAACCTTTCGGATCTCGAACTTGAGACCCTGTGCAAATCTGTTGGCTTTCATTCTTTTTTTCCAGATTAGTTCTTGAGAAAATTTGGCCAACTTAGTAAATTTCCTCTCGTATTTAGTTACTGAAAGATCCCTCTGGTTTAGTCTCACGAAGTCTTCTTGCAGCTTTCTGAGAGTTGCCTCAAGAAAGAATTTGTCATAAAATTTTTCTCTGACCTCTCCCCAAGTCATGATCGCAACGTCAGTGTTGGGATCCATCTACATCATTCTCCACCATCCACAGGCTGGTCCTTTGAAATGGTGTGTGGCTAGTGCTACTCATCTTGAACCCATCACCTTCAGCACATTTAGTAACTCCTCCATCTCCTGGTACCAGTGATCAACAGAGATGCAGTCAGTAGTCCCAACCTCGAGTGCTGCATGCAGATCTCAGTTCGCAATCAATGAAACGTGTTTAGACTGTCAAATCGACCTCGAGTTTCGTACGCAGATCTCCGTTCGCGATCAACGAGTCGTGCCTGCCATTGGATCGTCCTCAAGTGCGGTGTGCGGATCTCCGGGCCGTTGGATTTTGATGATTCGGTGCACCCGGGCGTTGGTGCAGTTTTAATCTCGTTCGTTGGATTTTGGTAGATCAATCGTAAACCGTTGGATGTGTTTTAAGTTTATTTTTTTATTTTTCAACCGAATTGCTTGTTTTATTTTCAGATTTTTTTTTTTTGCCAAATATTGATCCCAATTGACTTTCTAATCTTGTGTTCATCAAAAATTGCACATATCCTTGTATTTTTGGCTATGATATCCCATGATATACATTATATTTATATATTTTCTCCCAAATATTCATTAAATTGATTTTTATTCCTCATTTGGGTAAACTAGAACTTACCGAATTTTTCATCCGTCAATTTCGTATAATTTTCTAAGTAAAAGTTCAAATTTCATATGAACTTTTCGAGATGTTACAATTATGTCTAATAAAGATGTTTAGTTTACGTCCCATTTTTGGCTGAGCTTGTAAAGTCAATTGAGGACTAAGGTAAACTTGAGCACAACCTTCCATCCACAGATTGATGGTCAGTCAAAGAGAGAAATCCAGATTTTGTAGGACATGCTCCAAGCATGTGTCCTTGATTTTGGTGGTAGCTAGGAAGATCATTTGGCATTGTGTAAGTTTGCATATATTAATAGCTACCAGGCGAATAATGACATGGTGTCATTTGAGGCATTATATGGTCGACCTTGCCGATCGCTAGCTTGTTGGGCCGAGGCTGATGACACAGTAGTTTTTGGCCCTACTTTTTGTACTGGAGCAAACTGATAAGATTCAACAAATTCGTCATAACATAAAGGCAACTCAGGATCAATAGAAGAGTTATGCAAATAACCAGAGGAATGTCCTTCAGCTTGATGTCGAGGATCATGTGTTGCTTCGAATTTTTCCTCAAAAGGGGCAAACTTGTTTTGGTATTTCAAGAAAACTCGCTCCAAGATACATTAGGCCTTCCGAGATCCTTGAGATGATAGGTTTTGTGGCTTGCCGATTGGCATTACCGCCTCAAATAGCGGGAGTACATAACATATTTCACGTGTCGATGTTGAAGAAATACTATCTCGATCCCTTGCATATAATTGACTTAAGACATTTTGAGTTGCGAGAGGATTGTTCATACAATGAGGCTCCGGTAAATATCATTGATTGAGTTGTGAAGAAACTGCCAACAAGGAGATATCAATAGTACGTGTATATTAGTAGTTTCACTATGCCGAGCTAGACACCTAGGAGCAAGAGGATTACATGGCGAGTAACTCCGTTGAGATTATGAGAGTTGCTTCTTGATTTTTGTTATTTTAGTAAATTTCGATGACGAAATTTGTTCTCAGGAGAGGAGACTGTAACAACCCGTGTTTTTAGGCATTAAGTCGACGGGTTCAACATATATTTTCATGTATCAATTAATGAATTATAAATAAAAATGCATGTTTTTAGGGGAATTGTATAAATGAATGCGTGTATTAAATGGTAATACACAATTTTCGAGGATGGTATTAATTAATAAGTGTATTACTCGAGAAATTAAAATAAATAATGAAATAATTATTTAGCGAGAGTTAAGTTGAAAAAAAAATGAATGAAAAATGAATGAATGAAATAAAGTTAAATAATGATGGCAATGGAATCATGAAATTAATATAAGGTTTAATAAGGCGGTTATGTTTATGATAAAAGGAAAATGCAATAATAAAAATATGTATTGAGATGGGTACATAGATATATGAAAAAAAATGTATATATTGGATAAGAATGATGAGTTCTTGGATAAATGGAAGTGAAAAATAAAAAACAAAATAAAATATATAGGAGATCATGTGCATGACTCATGAAGATAAGTTGAGCCATTATTTTTGACTTATTGGCACTGGGATCCACCCCAAAATTTTCTATATAAACTCTTTTTCTGATTTCCTTTCTTGCTCACAATTCATTCTCTCCTTCATTTTGCCATCCAAGAGAAGAGAGGAAAAAGAAAGAAAAAGAAGAAGAAAAAGAGGGAGAAAAAGAAGAAGAAAAAGAAAGAAAAGAAGGAAGAAAAAGATGGAAAAAAGAGAAGAAAAAAACAAGTTTTTCGAGCATCCAAAACTTTGGGTAATTAACTTTTACCTCTTTTCAATTCAGAATTGTTATAAAAGTTATGAATTTTAGTTTTCTAGTGTAGTTTTCAATAATAGTGTTAGCCAATTGTGTGATCCAAAATCAAGGTATATTTTTTTAGCAAAAATACACAATATATATATATATATATATATATATATTAAATTTGCATCTATGCAATTGGCGGAAAAATGTATAAATTAATATTATATGTATTTATAAGGTTATATAATTGATTATGTAATGTTCTAAATATAACATTATCTGTAATTGATGTTGTATAGCATTATGAATCATTTCACATGAAAAAATGTATAACATAGGAAATAATTAACTTTTTCTATTTATTGTATATTATAGCAAATTTGTGGAGAGGTTGCGTAGTGTATACCAAAAGCGAAACACGTTTTAATGGTGCGAGCTTTCGGTATTTGAATTCGATATCGGGAGATGCAACCAATGACCAGGAGAGTGTCGACAGTCAATCTAGTCTGTGAGTAGTAATTTGATGTAGTTATTTAATCTTTTATTTTATTTATGGTTGTTGCATGATTGTGTGTCACATGCATTGCACATTGCATTGAGACAAGGCCTCTTAGGGAGACTCGTGTTCAAGTCTCACTATGAACAAAACCCGCTACCTGATTAGCCTCTTGCATCGGCGAGGTGTCAAAATGTGTGATGATATAAACTCACTAGCGTTGGCCACTGTCCCACTCTTATTGAGACGAGGCTTGAGATATGGGTATAGATCTTCAAATGTGTTAACTTGGCCTCAGGATGAGAGGTTCCGAGGTGTGGACATGGGATCGTGATAGTTCTAAGATAGAGCTGATTGACAGATCTTCAAATGTGCCGACCTAGCCTTAGTATGAGAGGTTTCGAGGTGCGAACATTGGATTATAACAACTTTGAGATAGAGTTGATTGACGGATTTTCGAATATGCCGACCTGACTTAATGAAGAGAGGTTCTGAGGTGCCGAAAGTGGATCGTGATAGCTCTAAGTTAGGACTGATCGACGAGTCTTCAGATATGCTGACTTGGCGTAGTGATGAGAGGTTCCGAGGTTTAGATATTGGACTGTGATAGTCCTAAGATAAGAGTGGTACGTTGGTACACTCTACGGATATATTTAGAGTGGTGCATGGCACACTCTACAAGTTCAGGGGTGGCAACTGTATTACTTGGTTGGTGGGCCACGATCGTTGGTTGATATCGCAGTATAGCCTGGACGATGGTCATATCCATCTAGAATAACAATATGACCAAAGGATCCTTAAAGTGAAAAAAGGGTGCTAAGTTTAGATACTGGACCCTTGAATCGTGGCATACGGCATGGCATATTTCATGGCATATTAAGCTGCTGCATTTTTATATGAATGATCATGCCTATCCCTAGTGGGTTGTTGGTTTTGCTATTTTTGATATTTTTCATTATGTACAAGTTTTGAAAAATGTAAAGCTGAATTAGACTCTAGTAATGTAATTAATGTTAAGGACTTCAGCTGTTGTTACATTATTTTGCTTATCTTGCTTTTGTTGTACTCTGAATACTATAAATGTTTTGATGGTAAGGCCTAATAGTAGTCAAAAAGTTTGACTGAAGAGTAGACTTGTCAAACTATTGTGTTGATCAGGCCGCCCGTATGAGGTTTCAGAAGGAGTCCCGACATTTCTGATTTCCTAACTGATGTCAATGCATAATAATATGAAAAAAAATGTGATTAATCAAAATAAAAGAGTATAGGGTTGGAAGGTTATACCCCAGTGTTTTAGTTTCTTGTAATTTGGTTCTCCAACGACAGATTTCTCCAATACATGAGTGTTTCCTCTTCTACATCTAGACGTGATAAAGGAAGGATGCGAAGGTGGAACACCTTCAATAGCTGGCAAATCAAAAGCAATAAGGGGAAAAACGAAAATGAAGAAATGGAAACTGAAGTTTTGATCTCACATTCTCTTTTTTTTATCTTTTATATGATTACTTTGATCTATGATGTCCCCTTTCTCATGGAGTTTCTTTGGCGTGGAGTGTGAGAGATTTGAAGAAGATGGCCAAGAGGAGAAGGAGATTAAGAGAGATTTTGGTTTGAGGGAAGCGAGGAGAGAACGAGGGGTTTTAGTAAAGTATACAATTTAGTAAGTATCCTGATTGGTTCTCTTGCCAATTTGGTTTGAGTTTTAAATTCAAACGCCAACTATGAATGGTGCCACATAGAGAGAATCCCGTGATCTCATGTTGTTTATTAGTCCACTTCCAAGCCCACACAACATACACTTGGCAGTGTGCAGTCAATTCAACTATCAGGCCTACTACTTATACCTTAAAGTCTTATCTTGCCCCTTATGTAAATCATTTTATTTTAATGATTTTTCTTATTATTTGGGTGATCATTCAGTTGTTATTTATTAAAAAAAACATTCAATAATTTTTAGTGTATGTATTTCCCAATATTTTATAAGTAATTTGACACTATGCCTTATATGTCAATATGAGCATATTCCTTAATTTATATGTATTTTATTAATTTAATTCTTTTCATTTTCTATATTATTTTTTAGATATTTTATTTTATTCTATTTTATATGAATTATTCTCATATTACTTTTATATTAATACAAGTATCTAGTCTTAGGTGAAATGACCATTTTGCCCTCCGATGGCAAAATGGATATTTTACCCTCAGTTGGTCAAAATGGTTTTCTATACTTGAAAACCATTCATTGTTTAACATAGTGAGGCTTTACATTTAACTTCTCATGAGAATTGACCACATTACACATGAGTGACAAAATTATCATTTTATCCCTAGGGTTGTGAATTCTTTCAGGGTATTACAAATCACTTCCACCTTGTCAGCACATTCTCCAATTCCCTTTTTTTTCACCGTATTCTCAAACGTCTTGAATTCTCAATCTAAAATATTTAAAACAATTATTTTTAGTATTTGAATATCTTCTAATATTTTTAAATTGTAAATTTAATGGTTTCTTACTAAACATGACAAACAGTTGACCATTATTTCTTTTTAGTGCATTTGATGCGTACTGTTGCTCTAATTCGATTGTAAGACTTGACTTACCCTTTTTCCAACTACGAACACTCACCATCTAAATACCTTTTAAACCTTTGTAAACGCTTTTAAGGCCATTAAATGTTTAGCCACAACCAATACTCATCAAGTACATGAAATCATAGCCATTTTCACCACCTACATACATATTTTCATCATTGTATGTATAGTAAAGCCTCACACCCATTTCTAACCTCTTAGGCGTGTTTAATCATCAATTTTCAGTGAACCATTTGTTAATCATGGATTTACACTTGTGATTTCATGCATGCATGCCTTATTTGTCTATTGTTTCATAATACCCTATTGTTAATATCATATGCAACTTAAATTGTTATTTTCCATTAACCTAACTTACTGGTTTTTCATCAAACAATGCATCATTCACATTATTATACTTCTTGATTCCTAGTCCCTATCTATTACATGCATAGTCATAGGTTTCATGAGTAGATATGCATATTTGACCCTTTTCCTTTGAGTAGACATAATTTCATTCAATTCCTTGTGTTTCCATAGACTTTTAACATCCTAATATATTAAATTAATGTTAAAGAATGAAAACTAAGCATTTGGATTGAGTAAAATCATTATACCTTACTAATGTTGCCCAAAACGCCTCGTTGATGATATATGTTTTAAAAGAGGCTTCTTAGACCCTTTTGAGGTTTTTTAAGAACCTATTTTAATGGTGAAAATAAACATGGATTTTCAACATGTTTGATCAGAAACTCACCCCAAAAACGATGGAAGAAAAAGAGGGAAAAGAAGTATAACGTAGGTTATTACCTTGTAGAATCGATTTGTGGACCTCAAGTTTTGTGATGCTTTTTCTCTTGTTAACTCATCGAACAACTAGGGGAAAAGAAGAAGAAAGACAAGTTGATTTTTGAAGAAGAGAAATGGCGGGAGGTGCCATATGGTACTTAGATATGATTAGGAGTTCGTTTGATTAAGGATAAGAGATGATTCTAAATGTATTTAGGACTCTTAGTTGTAATCTATTGTAGAAAATGATTTCTATCCAATTTCCTTGTCATCCAATCCTCATGGGGCATGGAGACTATGGGTGGTAAATTTGGTTGATTAATTTAGGAACAACCTTTTTGTTTTTTCTTATAATTACATTATATATCATGCTACACTTCCTTATACCTCTAATTATGCATATTTTATGTCATTTTCTCCATAATTTCTCATTTTTTAATTTTAATTTATATTTTGTATACCAAATTTAAGTTTAATAAATATTTTCATGGTTGATGAAAATTAATTAGTATTTTTATTAATTAACTACTTTTCCATATTGGACTACTATATTATATTTTATCCAATTTAATTCCCTCTATACACTTACATCAATATTTAAAGTTAATATAATTTAATTAATTGTTTTATTTTATTTCTCTTTTCTTAATATTATTTATTTATTTATTTATTTATTTTTAACCTACATATATATATATATATATATATATATATATATATATATATATATATATATATATTATAGATTATTTTCACGTATATATCCCTAATTCATTTTTTAAATCATTTTATTAAATAAACTCTTCTAACAACTAAATTAAATTTATTTATTTATTTAGACTATTACAGATATATCGCTCTTTGATGAAAAACACTCTAAAATTTTATTTTTCAATGCTCTATTTTGGTCAGTCACACACAATTGGCTGTATCTCAAACTATGAATCATATTTTGAAATCTCCGCCATTCAAATTTAAAACATTAAGTCCTAAAATATCTAACCAAATTCGAGTAACATCTTGCAACTGGTTTTAAAGATGTGCTCCTTTGATCAAAAATTATGCAACACGAGGATATATCTCTTAGTTTCATATCAAAATCTCTATTGTTCAAATTAAAAATAAATTTAAAAAGAATAATACACCAAAATTTGAGCAAGATCCAATAATGGAGCGACAAGATTATTAATCATTAACATACATAAATTGATTATCAAACCATCAACATCTAGACATGAACTCTTTTAATCACTCAAACAATCACTCTCTTATTCACTTTTATATGGATGGGCTCTTGTGGAGAATGCTCTCTCTGAAGCAAGAGAAAGCCTATTCCTCTCTTCTCATCATGCCTTGGCCAAATGTGAGAACACTCGTGCTTTGTTACACTTAATCATTTCTTTGCCAGGTGCACCTTAGGTTTTTCTTTCTTTTCCCTTTTTTCTATTCCACTATCACAAAATTCAATATTACATTCTAATAATTAAACCATCTCTATATTAAACAACTTGTCTAATTGTTTTTAATTAATTAGTCATCAAATTCTAATTCAACATTTTACCCAAATTAAGCTACCATTGCAAGCATTCACCAAATTTGTACTGATTTTTTAATCAAAATTATCCAATACCCTCAAACATCACATTTATTCATCAAATGTTCAACTGCACTATTTATTTACAAATGTCTAGTCGCCTTCAAACAAGTTAGATCTTAGGGTTGAAAAAATGTGACTCAGGTAGATATAATTTTTAAAAAAATGGGGTACAAATGCTTTAATATCCAACTAAGTAGAATGTTCATATAACTATCCTACTGCCAACTTCCTATCCCATCATAAATTAGCAGAGAAGCATAAGGCTTTTATTTCTAAAATCACCTATCAATTTGTGCCAAAAAAATGTTTGTGAAGCTTTTAGTCTTATAGTTGGGAGGACATAGTTTTAAAAGAAATTGAATGCCCTTAAAAGGAATAGAATGTGAGAAATTATAGAGGTAGATGAAGTTAAGAAGATTGTGGGATGTAAGTGGAAGTTTACATTGCAAGGCTAATCGAAGCATTTAGAGCTAGTTGATAAACAATTTGCACTAGAATAAAGATCCTCGCAAATCATATAATGTTTCAATTGGTCAACACATCTTGGAGATTTAGATATTAAAGACATTAATTGCTCAAGACTTAGAAATTAAAGCATCGGGTGCATTAAAGTACTTCCTTAATATGGAGTTTGTGAGATCAAAGAAAGGGTCTGTATTTTTCAACAAAAGTACGTAATGGATATATTAAAGGGGTTAGGGTGATTGGGTTGTGATGTTGTTGAAATTCCTACTGATCCCAGTTTTAAGATTACAACTGGCTAAAGCCAACCAAGTTATAAATAAAAACATTCTCCAACGTGTAATAAGGAAACTCATCTATGTTTCTCTAATATATCTAAATAAACATTATGGACATGGTTTGTAAAGTCTTAAAATGAGGGTCATTTGAAAGTTGGACAAACAAGAGATTTACTTTTAGGTATTGCTCTTTCATTGTAGGGAACTTGGTTACACGACGCAGTGTAATACCCTAGAATTTGATTTAAAAATTAGATAAAATAAAATTAATTAATTAATTTAAATAAAATAAACATGAGAAAACCATGGAAATAATGCTGCAAAATATGTACGATTGCATGAATGAAAGGGCAAATAAACTCGGAACAAGACACAAAAATGTGCACAAAACCATCTCACTGGTTACTGTGGTAGTGCGTGGATCGCCTCGCAAAACCAATGACATTACCATGTTTTGGTCACCATTGTAATACATTCCACTATCACGGTAATACGTAAAAACTTTGTGCAAAAATGATTATGTAAAGTTTTCAAATGCATGGGCTATTGTTAAAACCATCACTTACAAATACCTTGTGCACAGAAAACAAATAAAATAGAAGGAAAAGAGTTTACAAAATATTTCTACCAAGGAAACAACACCAAACTTCCTAAACTCATCCGAATAAACTCTATATAAACTCAACATGAGTGCCCCATTCTCACCACTCAAGTAAGCACAAGTCCTTTTTCTTCCTGTTTTGCTAGTCGTCTTCTTGACATTCTTTTGTTCCCTAGCCATCTCACATAGCAACCCTAGTAGTAGGAAGAAGGAAAAGCCAGAATACTACATCATAGTGGCAAAAATCTACCTTTGGACGTTCTTTTGAAGCAACTAGAGGATTCAAAGGATCAAAAAAGGTATAATGACCTATCTACTCTCAATGCATGGTTTGTGGTCTAGAGTTTGAGGTATTAGGATGTCAAGGTTATAGGAGAACAAGGGATGAGAGAAACAAGCATGAAAGTCTACTTTTCGTGCTGATTACTGCAGTATTGATCATGATTATCATAATACTGCCTTCATTTTCCTCTGTTTTTGAATCTCGACTTTGACTACCACGATATAATGTAATGTATTTTTGTCATTACCCTCTAGCTACTGAGGTAATGTGTCTACACTTTAGTAACTCCATTTTATTACCACAGTAGCCTACCACGATAATGTTTCTCACTTATGTGTTTTGACTACTTTGTATTAGTTGCATAGCATTCTAACTATATAGTAGACATTTTGCATGTGTTTTTGCATGGGTTTAGTAGAAAATAGGATTTATTTGTTCATAAATAGGTGCATGAATATTTATCTAACCATTGCATGTTTATTCATATATATAGAGAATTTTAATATGGTTTTTATTCATTTATACATGGGATATGGTTTTTATTCATTTATTCGTTTAACTCAATCAGCTTTACTAGAGCCATTTTGTAGGGAGGAATGGCTATGGGGTCAATTCTAGGGTGAACTTCAATTTTGAATTCTATTTCTCTATTCGGTGGTAGTCTTGTGAACTCATCTAGAAATACATCTTCATAATCTTCAACTACCTATAAGTTTTGAATTCTTGTTTGTTCCTTAGTATCCTCCTCTAAGAACTTCCTAAATTCATCTTTCTACTTTAAGCAATTCAGCATTGCTATCATCGAGCTTTTAGGTAATCTTTGCATATCACTGTTTATCCGAAAGGTATCCCCTAAAGGTAATGTTATTGTTACCCTTCTCTTGGGACAATCTATTTGTGCTTGATACTGGGTTAACCAGTTCATCCCCAATATTACATCATACTCAAAAAATGGGAGTACACAGAGATCGACTAAAATTAACTTATCTCCAAATCTAAAGTCATAAATATACACTCTTTTTAAGGTATTGTGGTCCCTATGGGTGTGGATACATTTATGTGATAGGTCAAGTGTTTGTTATTAGTTTCAACCTAACTGCTAGTTGTTCAACGACAAAGAATTTGGTAACACCTGAATTAAACAAGAATTTTATAGTAACATTAAACAATAGAAATATACCTTTTACTGTAGGGATTTGTTCGTCTTGGACATCCACAATGGCAAACACTAGACAATTGTTGTTGCCTAGTTTGAGAATGACCATTTTGTCCTCCTCCTTGATTGTACTGTGGCTATTGTTGTTGTTGTTGGAGAGTTTGAGCTAGTGCTCCTGTAGGGCAATTCTTTACTATATGTCCCCTCTGTCTACAGAGAAAGCATTGCCCTAGACTTTTCGCCTACTCCTCTATTCCTCTTTAGCATAGTTGGGTTGTACTTGTTGAGTGTTACTTCCATCATTCTAATAGGTATTATGCTTATTGTTTCTGTTTCTTGCCTTTTGATCACTTTGTCGCCTTTTGTTTCTATTCTTTAGGAACTATTCAAAGTTAATGTTCCTCTCAATCAACTGAGCCCTAACTATCGTTTCCACAAATTTGGTTAGCCTCAAATCCATGATTAACTTCCTAATCTCTACTCGTAGTCCTTCGACGAACTTATCAGCCTTAACCTGTTCATCTCACATCAACTTCGATACAAATTTTGATAGTTCAATAAATTTCTTTTCATACTCAGTTATTGTCATGGTTCTTTAAGTTAATCACATGAACTCAGAATGAAGCTATATGGTAGTAGTTGTGGAGAAGAAGTTATACTTAGCTACTGTCATGGTTCTTTAAGTTAATCGCACAACCTCAGACTAAACCTGTATGGTAGTAGCTATGGAGAAGAATCTATCATAGAACAACTTCTTGAATTGTTCCCAAGTCATGGTTGAAACGTCTATTTCTAGATCGTTCATTATCATCTCCCACTAGTGGTAAGCAGTCCAACGAATTGGTGCATTGTTAAGGCTACTCGCCTAGGCCTAGATGCCCCTATGGTGTTCAAATGCTTGTTCATCTTGGAAACAATTCACCTTACCCTCAAAGGTACTTAGAGACAACTTTTTGGAACTCGATCAATAAATTCCTCTATTCTTTGTCTTCTCTAACAATATAGCTTGGTGCCATTGGGCCATTCAGTAAAGGGTCCTAATGAGTCTAGACCTAAGGTTATGGGTGTGCTGGATTTCGCACTTGAGGTAGCACCCTCATAACCTGCTCGACCACCTACTGAGTGATTTATGCAAAGATTTTTGGCAATAAAATTGCTTCAACTAGAGTTGTTGTTACCACACGTGCCCTTAACCCCTCTAACTAGACTTGTCAGTGTTCTCAGCCCTTGTCTCATTTCCTAGGGTTCTCGCCATTATCTACAAGTAGTTTCAATACTCCATAAGGTATCATAATGGAAGAGTTTTAAGGAGAATATTAATCTATAGTACACAACCTGTCTTTCCTTATCCTCTGGATACAAAATATTTTTCCTAACTTGAAAAATTGCCATCTTTCAGACATCATTTGTTGTATTTGTTTCCTCAAGCTCTCATTTTGTTCATGTTATCATGATGCTAGATTCATGTCTCTAAGTTCTCAATTTATTCGGTGACCTATCAGCTTTTTTTTTAAGTTCTACTTGAGGATTTTCAAGGTCTTTTAATGTTGTTGGGTACAGGGTTTTGGTTTCATGATTACAATACGTGTGATATACATATTCATGATGTTCAGATAGAAATAACATGCATTCAAACAATCATACAATTTCACGCTAGCATTGCGAAATTCCAAGCTTTCATCCATGCCTCCGAGTTCAAGCGTCTCATACCACTCTTGCCTATCGACACAGGCTTTTACCTAGAGATCTCACTACACCCAAGTAATTTCGCAAATGTCTCGACGACTAAGGCCTCCTAAGCCTCACTATACTTAATCGTCCCATACCAACTAAGCATAGGAAAACAAGCTCTTCCAAAGTCAGCAATATTCACCACACTTGGCCTATAAATCTCTGAGCCCCAAATTCTTCCATACCCTGCATTCCTACGTGTCCCATGCCACACAGAAACCAGAGATACATGATCCTCCTGATCTTGTGTCCTGACCATACAAGTATTTTATTTTCACACATTTCAATCATTAACCTATGTCCTAGAAGTTTTATTCATGATCTACTATGCCACCCTTGGCAACACCCAAGTCTCTACCTATGGTCTTTCTTTTAAACCTAAGGTCTCAATCTCTTCGCTGAAAAGTCCTTTCATCGGACCAACAATCCTTATCAATTTTTGATACCACCTTCAATACCACTTTTGTATTCTAATTCGCTTTGCCCTATAATATCACTTCCTAGTTTTCTCAAAAAATTCTTTGATAAGATTTTGTTTTTAGGTGTGTTCTTCAACTCCGATCACCGGTCTGACTGGTGGGACAGCTTCCAAATCTGGCAGCGAGACAGAGTCTGCTTACATAATACCCTATAATCTTGTACTGAATAAAATAAGACAATTCAATTTCATTTGATTAAATTTAGGTGAGAATTGAAAACATGTCCATTTCAGGGATAAAATTTGTAGGTCCAAAACTCCATTTTAGTGAATCTTAAGACCTCGAAACGACCTGAAATGACATGGGATGACATGAACTGATCAACTAGATAACATATCCAAAAATTAGCTCAATTGGCCAAAAATTAAGGTTTTATTTGCCTAATACCCTTTAATAGAGACTAAATTCGGAAAGTAAATGAAATGAGGATCACCCTAGCCAAATGATAGTTTGAAAATGTGCATTATTTTAATATGAATACAAAAATATATGTTAAAGGCCTTAATTCTTAGTAAATAATGAGATATGAATTTTTATTAAATTCATGTGGACTCATAAATACTTGGCCACCCCTAAACATGTGCAAGTCACATGGGTGGAACACTTTGATCATGTACATCCATGTCCTGTTATGCACAAATCAGTCCATGTAAGTGTGTGTGCACACACATATGAGCAATTAGAAGTGTCTAAATGATGAACCATGCTCACACACCAAACTCTAGCAGTCACACACAAAGGGGAAACCGAAAATCACAAACAAAAAAGTTTTCTAAACCCAAATGTACACTAATATTGGCACCACATTGGGGAGTTACCATCATATCCTTAACACAAAACCCTAACCGTCACCTTGGTGCTCACATGCAAACTGTCCCCTTTGATTTTGGAAGTTCTCCAACTTGTGTGTTGTAACACTATGAACCCCCAAGACTTTCAATTGGACTCAACCACAAGGCGGATTGGGCCATGTTACTTTTACAAGTACATAACTTGCATCACATTCTAATTATCTCAAGTCTTATTATTTCATAATGAACAGACAACCCAAACAATTTAACTTTAATTAAGTAAGACTATTACATAGGAGATAAAAGAAAATCTTTAATTTTTATAATAGAAAAGTACATACTTGATTTTTAAATAACAAAAGAGTACATAACTCAATTTAAAAACTAAACTCAGCAGAAGTCTTAATTTAAATAATCAAAATTTGGGCAACATGCCCTTACATATAAACTTTCCACGTTTAAAATCTTATCAAATACTCAGTAGTCTTCATGATTCAATTTCTTAAAAAAATAAGAGGGGAAGGGGTGAGCACATAGCCCAGTGGATCATTCCATAATCAAATCAATTACTAATTCAAATCAAAAGCACATCCAAATTCAAACACTTATAAACAATTAGGCGATTCAAACAACATTTTTGGTTATTATTGACATTAAGACTAACATGGTTTCTAATCCCTTGATGTTCTCATCAAAATACTCCACTCTTGGATGGAAAGATAATCCATCTTGTCATATTCTATTGGAATAAGGATCTCATGTCCACATTCCAAGTATTTTGGGTTATACCCATCCACACATAGTGATGAGCCCCATATACAATTAATATATATAAAGAACACCCATAGCATCGCTTAGATTACTATGATAATATGTGGTTCATAAACTTCAAAGTCTTAAACGTAATTCTTACATATTCATAAATCCAAAATCAGAATAGTAAAATTAAGAATAAAACATTGAAAAAATATGAAAACAATACATAACATGCTTCACAATCCAATTAAACCTAAACATGAAAACTAGGCATGGCATGGTGTCATGAATACTTGAAACATACATACATGATAATCAACATCTAAATCATGATCACACATGTAGAAAACTAAAAAAAAAAGACATTAACATGCTATGAACTCAAATTAGCAAAGTAGAAGTATAGGAAATCTCGTCCACCTTATGAAGGTTTTTCTCAAAATTTCAGTAGAGGTTCCTTTCTTCAACACATCCAGTACTTCAAAGACAACTCGAGAACACTCAATTAAACACCCAAACACTCAAGAATACTTCAAGATCACTCAAAAAAAAGGGGTTGCCAAGAAGAAGGCTAGAACAAGCTAAAAGGAAAGTGTCAACTCTTGCTTTGGGATAAAGAAGAATTAGAGCATTAAAGGGGTTTATATAGATTTTCAAGAGCACTTAGGGGACGGTTGAGGCAGCTTGGGTAGCTCACAAGTTGGGCAACATTCCAAACACACAAAGGACAATTTGCATTGGAATGGCAAGCGTGCTCATGGAATCACCAATGCTTTTTATTCATGTATGAGATTCTCTTTTTGCTTCCTTAATTAAATGAGATAATAATTTCAGTCTTGGAATCTATTCTAATTCAATTGGGATGTCATAGATAAGATCTGATTTGGGACTTAGCAACTTTCCTAGACAATTCTTTGCTTGGCCATCACACAAATCACATAGGAAATGCTTCTAATTTTGACAGTTTTTTATTAGGAAATTGTTTCCAAATTTTTCTTGGACGTCAAGCATGCAGAGTACACAATCAGCCTTGAGAGGACACAAGATCATGGTCTTATGAATCCTATGAAACTCTCTTAATTAGCTCATAGCCAAGGTTGGCGCCCCATATGAGAGAATCACCAAGATTTGGTGCCAAATCGGGGAAGGAAACTTTCCTTCTTGGTTTCTTGTGTGCATGGGAGGAACGCTAGGGTTCGTGTGTGTCTTGTTCACATTTTAGAGACTTCTAATTAGGTTTCTTCACATGTGTCACACTCATATACACACATATGGGCCGATTTTGCATAATAGGGCATGGGTGTACATGATCAAAGTGTGGTGTACATGAGATCATTCTTCGTGGTTGTCACACCCCGACCCCCGGACCGGACGTCGTGTCTGTCAATCTGTGGCCCCGTCATCGGGCATCGCGCGGCTCCAAGCTCGGCGTGTGGTCCGCCGAGGCCCCGGACGTGCGACAGATGTCGTCAGTCTATCTTTCTACCTCTATACACGAGGTTTAAATCATTTCTTTAATTTCAAATAGTCATTTTAAATCATGCTTCACTAAGCAATTAGTTTCAAATTAAGTTCACCGGATGTTCAAAATCATATTTATACTGGAAATCAAGATAATAATAGCGGAAGCATTTCTTTCAGATCAAATCTTTCTAAATCATTGAACA
>JAJIYU010009178.1:0-17247 GCA_030144865.1 Tinospora cordifolia | reverse complement strand
CGTATATTTACCCAACATTTCTATATGTCTAATATTAATTAATGCATATCCCTTTGTACTTCTATGCTAACTAGTTAATTGCATATCAATGACATATATATATATATATATGTATGTATAGAAATATATACTTATATGTGCTAATAAAATGTGTTTTAAACTCAAATTTTGGTTATTATGTCGCTAAAATTTCAGCTATTACACTATATTTGTCATTCTACCTTTTCATCATTCAATATCGACTCCAACAAGGCGTGCATTTTTTTGAGAGGAAAATCGGTGATTCCGGTGACTGCAACTGCTTTACCTTGAAATGTTATTATTCTTAAATATGAATATTATGTACATGTGTATGATTCACATTGGTTAATACAAAAAATTAGGAAAATTTTATTGAATGAATGATTTGGGATATTTGGTTAAACTATGATTCACATGTTTAACTGCACTGATTATTTATATATTCTTTACAAAATATATGTTAATTATTTAATTGGCATATTAAAACAATATTTTGCAAAGAATACATAAATAATCAGTGCAGTTAAACATGCTACTCATAGTTTAACCAAATATCTCAAATCATTCATTCAATAAAATTTTCCTAATTTTTTGTGTTAACCAGTGCAAATCATATACACATATACATAGTATTTGTATTTAAGCATAATAACATTTCAATGTAAAGCAGTTTGCAGTCACCAAAATCACTAATTTTCCTCTCAAAAAAATGCACACCTTGTTGGAGTCAGTAATGAATAATGGAAAGGTAAAATGACAAATATAGATATATATCTTGATACATCATGTGCTTATTGCTATAATCTATCCAGCACTAGTTATATCTTGAATGCTTCAGAAAGTACCATTAGTAAGCAAAAATTCAGAAAGTACCATAAGAGATGCATGAAGAAATACTTTCGTGATCTACTAGAGTATGAAGGATGGATGACTAACAGTTGCTTTGCTAATTGGAGGTCATGAAAAGCAATTGACAGCACTTGATGACAGAAAGAAAAGATTAGAGCAAGAAATCTATGATTTGTAAGGTTTAAAGTTTTTTTGTAACCTTAACCATATCTTCATGTGCTTTCCCCAAATTGGAGTGAAACCATAAATGTGGACAAGATGAACGTTATCTTGTCCATGGGAAGGAAAGTACAACGTAATTCTTGAGCTAATAAGCTAACCTCAGGCGAAAGTACGGCGTAATACTTTAGCTCTTATTCTTATTTTATTTTTTAAATTAATCTAATTAAGTTCAATTTTTTTATGTAGATATATATTGAGTTAATTTAACTATTACAATTGTTATTTAGCTCTTATTCTTATTTTTTTTAAAAAAAATTAATCTACTTAAGTTCATTTTTTATGTAGGTATATATATAAAGATTGGAACAATAAAGAACTTGAGTTTAGACGCTTGGATTGTGTATCAAGATGAGACATGATGATCCTTCAAGAAAAATTTTGCTTATAGAACTTTTTATTTTTGTTTATTAAGATTAATAACGATAAGTAATGTAAATAATAATTACACTTTTTGATGGATTGTATGTATGTTTGGCACTATAAAATTTTTTATTCTTAAGTAATACGAATAATGCGTACATATATATATATATATATATACACTTTAATTTTGACTGAATAATGCATGTATAACAAAAGAATAATTCATGTATAATGTGCGTCAATAGCGGTATAATGTGAGAATAATTTCATAATAATGCGGGGATAAACGAATAATGCGCATATATATATATATATATATATATATACATACATAAAATATGTACCTTATTTATGACTGACTAATGCAAGTATAACAAACGAATAATTTATGTATAATGCGTCTGAATAGCGGTATAATGTGAGAATAATTTCATAATAATGTGGGGCTAAACGAATAATGCACATATGTATATATATATATATATACCTTATTTATGACTGACTAATACAAGTATAACAAACGAATAATTCATGTATAATACGTCTGAATAGCGGTATAATGTGAGAATAATTTCATAATAATGCAGGGATAAACGAATAATGCGCGCATATAATTTCGTAAGGTATATTGACCAATAGAACAATTTTTATACGTGCATTATTCGATTGTTACCGCTGTATATTTATATGCGCATTATTCAATTTTTATCCCTACATTATACCACATTTCGCAGGTTATATAAACAATTATTCACGCATTATTCGATCGTTATCGCTAGATTTTTATATGGGCATTATTCGATATTTATCCTTACATTATACAACATTTCATGGGTTGTTTATACTATTATTCACTCATTATTCGATCGTTATCGTTAGATTTTTGTACACGCATTATTCAATATTTATCCCTACATTTTACTAGTTATATATATACCATCATTCATTCATGAATTATTTGATTGTTGTCGCTAGATTTTTATACACGTGTTATTCAATATTTATTCCTACATTATACCACATTTCACGTGTTATATATACCATATATATTCTTCACTCAATATTCGATCGATATCCCTACATTTTTATACGTGCATTATTCTAGCGTTACACCTACATTATACCACTATTCACGGGTTATACCATTATTTGTGCATTATTCTATCGTTATTTCTACATCTTTATATACACATTATTCAATCGTTATGCCTACATTATACTGCCATTTATGGGTTATACCATTATTCACGCATTAGTGGTATTATATAGGTATAACATATATATGAATAACGTATGTATATAACGTAATACGTTTACAACGGTCAAATAAACGTTGTTATAGACAGTTATAGACAACTTTCACGAATGAATGAATGTTGTAATAATTTACATTCTTTTAACAACAGTCGACTAAAGAATGTTGTAGAAGGTGTCATTCAACAACAAGCAACTATGATTGTTGTAATAACATAGAACAACGTTCGTTTGCTCGTTGTAATGGCCTTTTCAATAACGTTCCCATGGTGAACGTTGTTGTACACCTTTTACATAAGAGATTTGACAACAGATATTTTGTGAACGTTGTTGTATGCCTTCTATTACAACAGTTGTTGATGCACGTTGTCGAATTGACATTGTTGTATTATCAATTTCTTATAGTACAGTTAGGGCTCCCACTTGGTTGATGTTGAGCAGTGTAATTGGGGAACGCATCTACCCCAACATGATATGTGAGAGGTGTGTACTTAGGATGGGGGGACTTTGAGACTGTGGTAGGCCTTCGATGTTGCAGTTTCTCATGTTTGATGCCATACTTGGTATGGATTGGTTGGTTGGATACCACGCACATGTGGATTGCTACGCCTAGAGGATTGTGTTTCAGATTCTAGGCCAACCTACTATCATCTTTTAGGGGAGAGCTTTAGATAGGCAGAGTACTCATGGTAGATTGGCGACGCAACATGAGATTGATACTCTAGCTGATTTGACAACCATAGATGATGCACCTTCACGATCAAGCATTGATGAGATCCCCGTCGTCAGAGATTTCCTTGACATGTTCCCTGAGGATCTACCTAGCTTGCCCCCTAAGTGGGAATCAACTTTATCATCAAGGTCATTCTAGGGACACGAACTGTATCGATTCCTCCTAATCGCATGGTGCCTAAGGAGTTGAAGGTCCAGCTGGACAGTTGGAGGAGTTGTTGAGCAAGGGATTTCATTTCTCTTAGTGTCTCACCTTGGGGTGCTCCGGTATTGTTCGTGAAGAAGAGGGATGGAGCCTCCATTTATGCATCGACTACTGGTAGTTGAACAAGGTGAAGATCAAGAATAAGTATACTCTTCCATGTATTGACGACTTATTTGATCAACTTAGAGGTGCTAAGGTGTTTTCGAAGATTGGTCCAAGATCTGAGTACCATCAACTAAGAGTTGGGGAAGAAGATGTGCCAAAGACTGCATTTCGCACTAGATATGGGCACTATGAGTTCTTAGTCATGCCGTTCGGTGTGACAAATGCCCTGGCTTTGTTTATGGACCTCATGTAGAGGGTGTTTCGACCATATCTCGATACCTTTGTGATTACTTTCATCAATGATATCTTGATCTATTCAAAGTCTCGAGAGGAACATACTGAATACTTTAGGATCATACTACAAACCCTGAGAGAGCATAAGTTATATGATAAGTTCAAGAAGTACAAGTTTTGGTTATCAAGTCTCGAATTTTGGGTAAAGTAGTTAAAAGGAACGGTATTTCTTTCAACCTCACTAAGGTCGAGAGACCTACCACAATGACAGAGATCTGCAACTTCTTGGGTTTAGCAGGCTATTATTGTCATTTCGTCCAAAACTTTTTGAGGATTGTAGCGCCGACGATGAAGCTAACCAAGAAGGATTTTCTATTTGTGTGGACTAATGAGTGTAAAGACGCCTTTTTTGAGCTTAAGCGGAGATTGACATCGGCTCCAGTACTATGTTGCCAGAACCTAACCAAGAGTTGACTATATATACTGATGTATCACAGATAGGCCTGGGTTGTGTATTGATGTAGGATGACGGGGCCATTGTGTAACACCCCAACCCCCATATCTCTTAAGCAGTGTACATTTCCACCGTTCTCTTGACAGTGGACTTAACAAAACGATAGGTCGGGCCGGTGCTACATTACAAGCGACACACACTTGTTTTTTTCTTTTCAATATCTTATGAATTTGTACAAAATTCAAGAATACAAAACTTTCAATAAAATCGAGGCAAATTAAAAGAGATAAAGAAATTCAACTATTTTATTCATAATAGAAATTGAGATTACTAAACTCTAAAAAAAAACAAAAAAAACTAATAATTACAGCGAAATTCTTCAAAATACTTTTCCGTAGAAAAGCATAAAAAACTATGGGAAACATGCCCTTAAATTCTAAAAATAATAATAATAAGGCAAAAACTTGCAAAAAAGGCCTATCCATGTTCAACTGCTTCATAGATTTCATGTTCCTGAAAAATAAGATAGGAAGGAGTGAGCACATAGCCTAGTGGATCATTTTCGAACAACCATCTTTCATATTCAAACTCTTCACACAATCATAATTTAAACACTTGCAAACATTAGGTGTTTCAGACAACAATTTGTTTAAGTCAAGTCTAAGACCAAAAGAGCCTTTAATCCCTTGATGTTCTTCACTAAGTAAATAGGGCCCACTCGGCATCAACCCGTTAGTGGCACATGTCGGCATCAACCCGTTATACATGGTGACCCACCAGTAGTACACAACCCTCAAGTACTTAGGTCTGAAAACCATATGACCTAACTCATATGAAAAGAACATCTATAGTGTCGCCATGACCACTATGATGATACGTGGTTATTATCTTTATCGTCTTTGTTTAATTCTCACATCAAGATAAAATGAATTTCAGAATATGAAATCAAACTAAAATTTCGAACATACAAAATCAATTCATGAAACACTTATAAAACGTGCATCATACTTTAATTTAAAAGCCTAAGCATGATACTAAATGGCATGGATGATATGATTGCTCAAATATGAATCAAAACTGAAATACTGAAATAAACATTAAAAATTCTAGAACTGAAGTTGAAAATCTTTGAATTCAGTGAAAACCACACAAACAATGATCATGCCATGAATTCAAATAAGAAAAGAAGGGTGTTATAGAAATCACTTCCACCTTGTGACGCTTTTTTTCGGAATTTCGGCAGCAATTCCCCCACATACTAATGCCCACGAAGATCACCCAACTTAATTTCCCAAATTCGAGAGAAGAATTTCACACACACAAGAAGGGAAGATGGGAAGTGCCAAGAAGAAGGCTTTGAGAAAACAAGAGGAGCATTCAACTCTTATTCTTTGGAATGAATGAAATTGGGGGCCTAAGGGGGTTTATATAGATTTTTCAAGAAAAGAAAATAGAAAGTTTTGTGTCCTATGAATAAAACACTCCAATTCTACCAAATTTCGTAGTTTCTAATTTTTGGAGCAAAAAGAGTATTATTCGAATTTTTTCTGGATTTTAGAAATATTATTGAAAATTTAGAAACTATTTTTCAAAATTTTTGGATATTTTTTCGTATTTTTTGTTAATTTTAACGTATTTTCAAAGCCTCTGATCAAGACCGTTCGATCATCCTCGAATCACGATGTCAGATCTTCGATCGATAGAGATTCGTGAATCTGGGCTGTCCGATTTGCATCGATCACAGCGTTCGGTTCGTGATGGATCGAATTCGTCTATCTGGGCCGTCGGATACGCTTCGATCGCAGCACTGGATCTCGAACTCGTTTTGGCGCGTGCAACGTTGGCTGTTGGATCGGGCGGATTAGATCTCGACCGTTGGATCATTTTCGAGCGCCTCACTGTTCGCGATCAACGAACTACGTTTGCACCGTCCGATTTCCTCGAGCTCAGCATGGCGGATCGCGAAATTGATCAACAAAACGCATCCAATCGGTCCGATCTTCCTCAATCACGATGTGCGGTCCGATTTTGCGATCAACAAAACTCTTTCTGGCTGTTTGATATTCCTCGAGTTACGCATGCAGATTTTTGGCCGTTTGATCTGGTTGATTCGGTGCTCTCATGCGTACGTGCGGACTTGATCTTGGCCGTAGGATGCTAATCCAGATTACAGATCTATGGTTCACAGCATTTTGAGTTTTTTTTTTATTTTTCAACCCTATTTCTTGCTTTCTTTTCGGATTTTTTTCCACATCTCGACCCCAATTGACTTTCTAATCTTGATTTCATAAAAAAATTGCACGTATCCTTGTGTTTTTGACCATAATATCCCATTTTATGCATTATAATCATAATTTTTTCTTCCAAAAATCTACTAAATTAATTTTTATTCCTCACTTGGGTAACTAGGACATGCCAGATTTTTAATTCATTAATTTTGTATAATTTTCTAAATAAAAATTCAAATTTCCTATCAAATTTTCGAGATGGTACAACCTACCCTCCTTAGAAAAAATTTCGTCCTCGAAATTTGTACATGTTTAGGTGTTCCTAGTGAACAGATGTGGGTACTTGGTCTTTATTTCACTCTCTAGCTCCCAGGTAGCCTCTTCCATTCCGTGGTTCTTCCACAGTACTTTAACTAAGGGAATATCCTTAGTCCTCAAATTCTGAACCTTGTGATCAAGGATTCTCACCGCCGTTTCCTCGTAGGTAGCATCATCCTGAATGTTCACTTCCTCCCAGTGGATGATGTGAGAGGGGTCAGGTTTATACTTTCTCAACATAGAGACATGGAATACGTTATGAGCTAAAGTCATCCGGCTTGGTAGATCCAACTCGGGAGCGCATTCTTCGATTCTTCTAAGTATTTCAAAGGATCCTACAAACCTCGGAGATAACTTCCCTTTAAATCCGAGCCTTTTAATACCCTTCTGAGGACTGATCCTCAAAAATACTTTGTCCCCAACTTGGAACTCTAATGGTATTCTCCTTTTGTCAGCGTAGCTCTTTTGACGACTCCGTGCAGCAATCAGCCTCCTCTATATTAACTTGACTTGGTTGCTCATTTCTTCCACCATGTCTGCCCCAGTTAATACTTGATCTTCAAGTTCAGCCCAACAAGTAGGTGATCTGCACGGTCTTCCATAAAGAGCTTCGAATGGAGCCATTTTTATGCTTGCCTGATAACTGTTGTTATAAGCAAACTCCGCCAAGTATAAGTACTTGCTCCAATTCCCCTTGAAGTCTAGAACGCAAGCCTTCAACATATCTTCCAAAATCTGGATAACTTTCTCAGACTGACCATCTGTCTGAGGGTGAAAGGCTGTACTCATGGTGAGCTTAGTACCCATCTCCTTCTGTAGACTCTGCCAAAACTGTGAAGTGAAGCGAGAGTCTCTGTCAGACACAATAGACTTGGGTACACCATGAAGTCTGACGATTTCTTTCACATAGATTTCTCCCAACTTGCTGACTTGGTCTTTGGATCTAATTAGTAAGAAGTGGGCCACTTTGGTGAGACGATCAACTATCACCCAAACAGTGTCTTTTCCTTTTTGGTTCCTAGGTAAACCACTGACGAAATTCATGGCAATGTTATCGTACTTTCATTTAGGGATTGGGAGTGGTTGTAACATTCCAGAGGGTTTCTGGTGTTCTACTTTCACTTGTTGGCATATTAAGCACTTAGAAACATATTTGGCTATGTCCCTTTTCATTCTTCTCCACCAGTAAGTTTTCCTAAGGTTCTGGTACATCTTATCCCCACCAGGGTGCATAGTATACTTAGTTTGATGAGCTTCATCAAGTATGATTTGCTTGCTCTGTCCCTGCTAGGGTACACATATCCTTTCCCCGAGCTTCAGTATGTTTTCAGCATCCATCCTAAATTCAGTATGTTTTCCTTGCGTGACTCCTTCAATTAGTTGTGCAAGCCATTTGTCTTGCCTCTGTTCATCCGTGATCTGGTGTAATAGGTCCAGTTGACAAGACATATTGTAAAGATAGGCTTCTTTCTCATTAAGGTTTACACCCAACCTAAAATCTTCAATCAACTGGTACATCTGGCCTTTTTCTTCCTCCTGCTTGTTGAACTTCCTACTCAAAGCATCGGCCATCACATTGGCCTTTCCCGGATGGTAGTGTAGTTGAAAATCGTAGTCTTTCAAGAATTCCATCCATCTCCGTTGCCTGAGGTTCAATTCCTTCTGGCTATAGATGTACTTCAAGCTCTTATGATCTGAAAACAGCTCGAATTTCTCTCCATAAAGATAGTGTCTCCAAATCTTCAGGGCAAACACAATGGCCACTAGCTCTAGGTCGTGAGTAGGGTAATTTCTCTCATGGACCTTCAGTCGTCTCGAAGCATAAGTGACTACTTGTCTTTCCTGCATCAACACTACTCAAAGCCCACTCAGCGAAGCATCAGTATAGAGTATGTAACTAACACCAGGAGTTGAGGTGACTAGAACAGGAGCCGTAGTCAATCTTGTCTTCAGTTCTTGGAATGACCGTTCACATTTTTCATCCCACTGGAACTTAACTCCTTTTCTAGTCAACTTAGTCATAGGTTTTGCCAACTTGGAAAAGTCCTTAATGAACCTTTTGTAGTAGCCTGCCCAGCCCAAGAAACTTCTGATTTCTGTTACTGTCTTGGGTTGCTTCCAGCTCATAACAACCTCCACTTTTGCTGGATCTACAGAGATGCCTTTGTTGACAAAACGTGGCTAAGGAACTTGACAGTTTCCATCCAGAACTCGCACTTACTGAATTTAGCATATAGCTGGTTCCTTCTGAGATTTTCCAGCACAATCCTCAAGTGTTCTAGGTGTTTAGCTTCTGACTTAGAGTAGATTAGGATATCATCCACGAACACCACTACAAACTGGTCAAGGTGCTGTCTGAATACTCGGTTCATCAAATCCATGAAGGCAGCCGGGGCATTGGTCAAACCAAATGGCATCACGGTGAACTTGAAGTGTCCATATCTTGTCCTGAAGGCAGTCTTGTATATGGCAGACTCCCTAATTCTCAGCTAATGATAACTCGACCTAAGATCAATTTTAGAGAAATGAGTGGCTCCTCGTAATTGATCAAATAGGTCGTTAATCCTTGGTAAAGGATATTTATTCTTTACTATAGCTTGATTCAACTTTCAATAGTCGGCCCACAGTCGTAAGGAACCATCCTTCTTCTTTACGAACAACACTGGAGCTCCCCAAGGTGATTCACTTGGCCTGATGAAACCTTTCTCCCTGAGCTCGTCTAGATGAGTTTTCAGTTCAATTAGTTCTGTTGGCACCATCGTATGAGGAGGTATGGCTATAGGGTTGGTTCTTGGGTGAAGTTCGATCTTGAACTCTAACTCTCTAGCAGGTGGTAGTCCAGGTAAGTCATCTGGGAACACATCATCATACTCCCTAACCACTGCTAAGTCTTGTATCTTCTTTGGTTCCATAGGCTCTTCTTCCAAGAGTTCCTCAAACTCATCCGTCGTCTACTTCAAGCAATTCGACAAGGCTAGGATTGGACTTCTTGGTAGTCTCCGCATATCCCATAGATTTTAAAGATCTCACCAGAACCGCATATCCCATAGATTTTAAAGATCTCACCAGAAGGTAATGTTATAGTTACCCGTCTCTTAGAACAATTTATCTGGGCGTGGTACTGATCTAATCAATCCATCCCCAAGATTACATCATAGCCATAGAAAGGTAGGGTATATAGGTCAACTGTTAAGAGTTTATCCCCAAACCTAAGGTCAAAACTACACATCTTCTTTGAAGTCACAATGGTCCCTATTGGTGTGGACACATTCAAAGTCACAGGCATTGTTTTTGTCACAAGTTGTAACCTATCAGCTAGTTTTTCAAAGATAAAAGATTTTGAGGCACCTGAGTCAAACAACAGTCTCACATCAACATTAAACAATAGGAACGTACCTTCTACTGTAGGGGTCTGATTTTGTCTGGCTTGAGATCGCCCATTCTGACTTTCTCGCTGAGTATTCTGTTGTTGCTGCTGGGAAGCCTGAGCTGGTGCAGTTGGGCAATTTTTTGCCAAATGACCCTTCTGCTTGCATGCGAAACATAATCCCAGCCTCTTAGCTTATTCCCTTGACTCGTCTTTATTCTGCCCCTGTTTCTTGGAGCCTTACCACTTTTGCTTTTCTTCTGGGTCCTTGTTGGTCCTTTCTGTTTCCATTCCGCTTATTCTTTCCTCTCAACTTTTGTTCCAGGTTGAGCTCCTGTTCTAGGATTAAAGCTCGTTCTAAACCTTCTTTGTAGGTTCGGAGGCCTAATGTCATAGTATGTGTGAAATATTCGTGCTATCACGACTTTAGATTCAGTTTCTAGGTTCTCGATCTGTTCAGTGGCCTAAAGTCTTTCTTCTAGGTTCTTTTCATGCATGGGTACAAGATTTGGGTTTCAAAGCACATAAACAGTAAAACATACATATCACACAATCATACAATCACGCTAGCACATCAAGGTTCCAAGCTTCCCCCTAAGCTTTCAGGTTCAAGTGTCTCATACTACTCTACCCCTTTCACTTAGGTTTTCACTCAGAACAGAGTCGCACCCAAACAATTAGGCAAATGTCTCGATAACTAAGGTTCTCGTGCCCACTATACTCCACCGTCCCATACCAGCGAGCATAGAGAAACCCGTTCTGCCAGAGTTGTCGATCATTCACCACACATGGTCTATCATTCTCTGAGTCCAGGCTTCCTCCATACCCCCAAATTCCTATGCATCTCATACTACATAGAAACCGAAAGATACAGAAGCTTCCCGGTCTCGTGTCTTGATCAATCAATTTTCTGTTTTCACACAAGTTTCTGTCTCTAGCCTATGTCCTAGAGTTTTATGCTTTTGATTCACTGTGCCACTATGGCTACACCTGTTCCTACCTAAGGTTTTTTCTCTGGACTTAGGGTTCGATTCTGGTTGACTTACAACCTCTATCTTAGTTAAGATACCACCTTTGGCATCTTTTTTGACTTCTAATCAATTTTTTGTCCTAATTTTTCCACCTTCTAATTTTCTTTTATCGAAAATAAGAATGTTCTTCAACTCCGACTACTCATATAAGCTGGTGGGACAACCTCCAGATCGGGTGGCGAGACCAAAGTCAGCTTGGCAACCGTGCTTTCTAGGGCAGGATAACCCACCTCCCTTTCGATGTTTAGCTTTACGCGGGACAAGGCTTACCCACTATTAGCTCAACTTGTAGTCTTTGTATCCAAACAAAACATTTCAAAATATATTTTTCCTTTTTGAAAACACTTTCTAAAACTTTCATCAATTTCAAAAATAGAAGGTAGGGCATTCTAAATTCAATTCAATTCAAGGTAAAACCCTAATTTGGGTTTGTGATTCTTGTCAAGCAACTAATGTTTGACTTTCTATCTCTAGCCTAATCAACACATGTTTAGACTTAACTTTCTATTTCTAGCCCAAGACACCTAAAGCCTAAGCTTTGATACTACCTCTGGTACCAGAGGAAACTTTCTATTCCCAGCCCAACAATTAATGCCTAGGCTCTGATACCACAATTGTAACACCCCAACCCCCGTATCTCTTAAGCAGTGTACATTGCCACCATTATCTTGATAGTGGACTTAACAAAATGGCAGGTCGGGCCAGTGCTACATTACAAGCAACACACACTTGTTCTTTTCTTTTCAATATCTCATGCCTTTGTACAAAATTCAAGAATACAAAACTTTCATTAAAATCAAGGTAAATTAAAAGAGATAAAGAAATTCAACTATTTTATTCATAATAGAAATTGAGATTACTAAACTCTAAAAAAAACAAAAAAAAAACTAATAATTACAGCGAAAGTATTCAAAATACTTTTCAGTAGAAAAGCGTAAAAAACTATGGGCAACATGCCCTTAAATTCTAAAAATAATAATAAGGCAAAAACTTGCAAAAAGGACTATCCATGTTCAACTGCTTCATAGATTTCATGTTCCTGAAAAATAAGATAGGAAGGAGTGAGCACATAGCCCAATAGATCATTTTTGAACAACCATCTTTCATATTCAAACTCATAACACAATCATAATTCAAACACTTGCAAACAATAGGCGTTTCAAACAACAATTTGTTTAAGTCAAGCCTAAAACCAAAAGGGCCTTTAATCCCTTGATGTTCTTTACTAAGTAAATAAGGCCCACTCGGCATCAACCCGTTAGTGGCACATTTCGACATCAACCCGTTACACATGGTGACCCACCAGTGGTACACAACCCTCAAGTACTTAGGTGTGAAAACCATTGACCTAACTCATATGAAAAGAACATCCATAGTGTCGCCATGACCACTATGATGGTACATGGTTATTATCTTCATCGTCTTTGTTTAATTCTCACATCAAGATAAAATAAATTTCAGAATATGAAATCAAACTAAAATTCAGAACATACAAAATCAATTCATGAAACACTCATAAAACATGCATCATACTTTAATTTAAAAGCCTAAGCATGATACTACATGGCATGGATGATATGATTGCTCAAATATGAATCAAAACTGAAATACTGAAATAAACATTAAAAATTCTAGAACTGAAGTTGAAAATCTTTGAATTCAGTGAAAACCACACAAACAATGATCATGCCATGAATTCAAATAAGAAAAGAAGGGTGTTATAGAAATCACTTCCACCTTGTGACACTTTCTTTCGAAATTTCAGCAGCAATTCCCCCACGTACTAATGCCCACGAGGATCACCCAACTTAATTCCCCAAATTCGAGAGAAGAACTTCACACACACAAGAAGGGAAGATGGGAAGTGCCAAGAAGAAGGCTTTGAGAAAACAAAAGGAGCATTCAACTCTTATTCTTTGGAATGAATGAAATTGGGGGCCTAAGGGGGTTTGTATAGATTTTTCAAGGAAAGAAAATAAAAAGTTTTGTATCCTACTATGAATAAAACACTCCAATTCTATCAAATTTCGTAGTTTCTAATTTTTGGAGCAAAAAGAGTATTTTTTCGATTTTTTCTGGAACTATTTTTTGGAATTTAGAAACTATTTTTCAGAATTTTCAAATATTTTTTTCGTATTTTTTTTTTTCAAATTTAACGTGTTTTCGGAGCCTCGAATCGAGACCGTTAGATCATCCTCGAATCATGATGTCAGATCTTTGATTAATAGATATTTGTGAATCTGGGCCATCTGATTTGCATCGATCATAGCGTTCGGTTTGCGATGGATCGGATTCGTCTATCTGGGCCGTCGGATACGCCTCGATCGCAGCACTCGATCACGAACTCATTTTGGCGCATGCAACGTCGACCGTTGGATCGGGCGGATTAGATCTCGACCGTTGGATTGTTCTCGAGCACCTCACTGTTCGCGATCAACAAACTACGTTTGCACTGTCCGATTTCCTCGAGTTCAGCACGACGGATCGCGAAATCGATCAATGAAACGCATCCGGTCCGTTCGATCTTCCTCGATCACGGTGTGAGGTCCGATTTCACGATCAACGAAATTCTTTCTGGCCGTTTGATATTCATCAAGTTACGCATGCAAATTTCTGGCCGTTCAATCTGGCTGATTCGGTGCTCTCGTGCGTACGTGCGAACTTGATCTTAGCCGTAGGATGCTAATCCAGATTACAGATCTACGGTTCACAGCATTTTTAGTTTGTTTTTTGATTTTTCAACCCTATTTCTCGCTTTCTTTTCAGATTTTTTTCCACATCTCGACCCCAATTAACTTTCTAATCTTGATTTCATCAAAAATTGCACATATCCTTGTGTTTTTGACCATGATATCCCATTTTATGCATTATAATCATAATTTTTTCTTCCAAAAATCTACTAAATTAATTTTTATTCCTCACTTGGGTAACTAGGACATGCCAAATTTTTCATTCATCAATTTTGTATAATTTTTTAAGTAAAAATTCAAATTTTCTATCAAATTTTTGAGATGTTACACATTGTTTTTGCCTTATGACAGTTGAAGGATCATGAGAGGAACTACCCAGTATATGACCTAGAGCTGGCAACAGTAGTATTTGCACTCAAGATATGGCAACATTACCTTTATGGCGAGTGTTTCACGCTCTATTCAAATCATAAGAGCCTCAGATATTTGTTCCCATAGAAGGATTTGAACATGAGACAGAGGCGATGGATGGATTTGTTGAAGGATTATGATTTTACTATTGAATACCACTCGGGGAAGGCTATTGTAGTGGCTGATGCTTTAAGTAGGAAATGGGTTGAGACAGCATGCATGGCTAGACACATGTCTCATGAGTGGATGATGATTGATTTTTCCATGATTATGAGTATCCATGAGTCATCTTCTGAGGCCAGAGTCAGTGCACAAATTACAACCCAATTATTCCAAGTTCAGGAGATCGTGGAGGGACAACCTTATGATGTGAACTAGGATACATTCAGGGCTTAGGCAGATGGCACTTCTCATAGAGAGTGGTCACTTGATTCACAGGGTGCACTAAGGTTCAAGGAACAGCTGTGGGTACTAGATGATTCTAATTTGAGGCGCAGTATGCTCGAAGAGCTACACCGCGTGAGATATGTTGTTCATTCAGGTGCCAATAAGATGTACCAAGATGTTTAACGCACATACTAGTGGTCCGGGATGAAATAGGACATATCAGCCTTCATTTAGAGATGTGATACGTGCTAGCAGGTTAAGGCTGACCACTAGAGACCTAGTGGAAGTGGAAACACATCACTATGGACTTCGTTACACGACTACCCCATACACAGCAAAGGCATAATGCTATCTGGGTAGTTGTGGATCGTTTGACGAAGTCTGCCCACTTTCTTCCTGTGCATAGCAAGGATTCAGTGGAGTGATGGAGCCAACTTTATATAAGAAGATTATGAGACTCCATGGGGTTTCTTTATTCAAAATATTAGACAGAGACGCTAAGTTCACATCCCACTTTTGGTAGGCATTGGAGGCTTAGTTGGGGACGAAGGTGAACCTTAGCACAACATTCCATCTATAGATTGATGTCAGTCTGAGTGTGTGATTCAGATTCTTGAGGATATGCTATGATTTTATATTTTGGACTTTAGTGGTAGTCGGGAGGATCACTTAGCCTTGTGCGATTTTGCTTATAATAACAGCTACCAGTCAAGCATCGGGATGGCGCCATTTGAGGTGTTATATGGTCAACCATGCAGATCCCTTACTTGTTGGGCCGAGAATTATGATAGAAGAGTCTTGGGCCCTGCCTTCATATAGAAGCAGAATGAGAAGATGCAGAGGATTCAACAAAATATAGAGGCAGCTCAAGACCAGCAGAAGAGCTATGGAAATAATCGAAGGAGGGTCCTTGAGTTTGATGTTAATGACTATGTCCTCCTCTGCATTTTGCCTCGCAAGGGGCAAACACACTTAGAGATTTCAGGGAAGCTTGCACCGAGATATATTGGGCCTTTTGAGATCCTTGAGAGGATAGGCCCCATTGCTATCGGCTATTCATGCATACATGTATTTGATGATTTGGATTTGATGATTTGAACCCTAGTCCTGATACAGTTTTGAGCATCATGTATTTGAGATGTTTCTCTATAATTATTGCACTGTTTATAACTACTTTTATACTATGCTACACATTCATACTGCATCATTTTACTGTTCATGCATACATGCACTATTTTGGGAATGTTGGTTATGGGTAATATTCTAGGCTTACTACTCACTGAGCCACATTAATTTTAGGCTCACTACTCTATTACTATTTTAGGTTCTTCGGTGGCTGATAGAGGGAAGGGTTTGGTGATTGTCTAATTCCCTGACGACTCATTTTCCCTTTTCTGGTCCTTTTGTTTGAGATTGGTCACTCTTGTGTATGTATATATATGGTCAAATGTGTATTTTGGACAAGACAATATATAATACGATAAACACTCTTCGTATGTTTGCTTACATTTGCTTTTTAGTCTTCCAATTATTTTGATATCACTTGTTGTTGAGATTGGAGAGGTTTAACAGTAATTGGATGAACTTGACATGGTGAGTGAGTTCGTTAGGCCATCGTGCCGGTCGAGCCGCCCTTCGACCTAGGGTAGGGGCCCTGACAAAATTACTTTAAATTATGTGTTAGTATTCTAGTGAGTGAAATATTATTTGGTGAATATAGTAACACAACCTCATCTAATAAATAATAATAAATACAAATCACAAAATTGAATAAATTTTGATCGCTCTTCTTTTTCTTGGTGGAATCATCATGGCTTTTCATATCAAAATTACTTCATAATTTAAAATGGGTATTATGATTGATTGCTATGGTTCATCAGTTTTCTTTGGTTGTTCTATTTTGTTTTTTTTTTCTTCTTGCCTTTGGACTAAATATTTAATTTCCTTTCTTTTCTTTGAAAAAAATTATAAAAAGATAAGTTTATAATTTGAAAATGTTCAATTTGAAGAATGTGAAAGAAAGAGAAATAAAAAGTTGTAGCACATAAACCATGGATCGTGTAGGTTTTTAAATTAAAATACAAAAAATATATATATTTTTTATGAAGGTAACAAATGTAAAATTCATTTTTTATGATTAAAAAACAAAGAGAATCTTCAAAAAAAAATGAAAACTTTTCTCCATTAATTGAAAATGAAAAAGATAATACCCTTTTTTCTGATAATAAAACAAAATGCAAACCCCTTGCATGTTGTTTCTTCATGTAACATTCAATCTCTCTTTGATATTCTCTAAATTGCAATGTTTTATTATTTTAAATAATAAAAAAATTATTATAGTACTAGTTCGAAGAATGTTAGAGTTTGAAAAATGTC
>JAJIYU010009177.1:0-17246 GCA_030144865.1 Tinospora cordifolia | reverse complement strand
GACTATGTAAATGAAATGCTATCGTTTGAATTATTGCTTACTTTGGTTTTAATGATTCCAATCATTCTGATATCGTCCCATCACATGAGGTTTGCAAAGATGGCTTAACAGTGGTTAGGCGAACTCGTCTTGGTGAGAGAGTCTCGTCAGGCCGCTGTGCCGGTCGGGCCGTCCTTGACTCTGGGAAGGGGTCCCGACATTTATTTACTCATGATTTTGTGGGATGTAACTTGGTGGGACTAGGAGATTTATTATTGATGTAAGAAACAAGTAATTTCCTAGTTTTTGACGACGTCATGTGACAAAAATGAAGATGTATATGTATGTATCTCTAAGTATGAGACCAATGTAGTAATTGTGAATGTTACGGGAATTGGGGTGTTAAAACTTGTACCTTAAGCCAGGCCATGTTACAACCTAAAGAAAGGCCACTAATCTTGACTATAGTTTTAATGTAGTAGAAGGATAGATAGAGGAGAGTATTAAGAGGGTTCGTGTTCTTAGGTATTAGAAGAGGATTTTTATGAGTGGGATGGTGCCTACAAATCACTTACAAAGTTTAGGAGGATTAAGATACAGATAGATGAGAGGGTGAAGTTGAGGAAGAATAGATGATGGACTAAAAATTTAAACAACCTGAATGGCCCTAAGGAAGCGTTAACGAATCACAAAGTAGAGGAATGAAAGATTAAGGTTACTATGATGAGTGAAAAATAATTTAATTCTCTATGGTATGGTATGTTAGTTTTAGAGTTGAGTCATTGTTTGATGACAAAAGTTTAAGTTTGGGGTATTTGTTCGTTGCATTGCATACTAATAGTATTATATATATTTTATATATATTTTGGATTAGTTAGGTAGGAAAATGATAGATTTATTTATAATTATATGCATAAGCATTTCTAAGAGCATTGCATATATTTTTTGGATTTTTAGAATTTTAATATAGTTTTTATCATTTATATTTGTGATTTAATGCCCGAGAAAAGATTATCAATTGTTTGTGCAGGTTTAAAATAACTAGAAATAGGCATAATGGCGTACTGTACATGGCCCATTCAAAAGGTTCCAAAGCCTAAAGAAGCTGATCCAACACATACAAAATGATGTCGGCCCAATTCAAAACAAAACCCACGACCAAGCCCAAAATCACAAGTGCACATGGGAAAATGGAAAAATCGTGAATTCGATGCACAATGCATGGCACGACTGGAATTTGGGAATGGTAGATGGTGTAAAAAGGAAGACAAGAAGCGAGCTCGACTGGAATAAAATTAAGAACCAAAATGTATACGCAATTCACAGTGACAGAACTTGTAAATTAAAAGATAAAGCAATGCCAAATGTGAAATAGAAGACAAAAGCAAAGGGGGTCGGTTTGTGAAGCAATGTAGGACCACCGGTCTTGCTTGGGTGGATTGCGGTCCTTCATGATGAAATAGACAGTGTATTGGAATTTTTGGATTTTTGACACGATGGTGTGACCCTAGTCTTACAATTAGGGTTCCGTATTAGTCTACAATTAGGGTTTTTATGAGACAAACATTTTAAATAGACCATTGTATTATTTAGTTTTTAGAACTCATTTTTAATTCAGAGACGACTGGTGATGGCCAGAGCACACAGAAGATTGGAATAAGGGAGAAGACGAAGAACAAGATCACATTAGTAGAGTATGATCTTCTATTTGTTTAATTCTTTATGTTGTGATCTTTATGCAATATTTGGCTAAATATTTTAATTTTTAAGATGTAATTTAGACTGTAAGAACCATTGATTTTTATTTTGATTAATTTATTTTGAGGTATTGTTTCATATGCTGTGATATTAATGTTTTTTTATTGATTGACCACCTATAAATTGATTTTAGATTGTTGAATTAACTCAGGAGAGAGGTTTAACAATTGGATAATCAGAGTATAGACCTATCTAAATCAATTAACCTGGAAGTTGTTGATTCTATAGGAGGTTGCATGTGATTTCTATGTTTAATGCATTGGTTTACTGACTATACGCCTCGGGAGAGTGTATTACGCAATTTAACTAATAGTATCAAGGTGCCTTAGGAGACAGTTTTGATTACTAGTGCTATAACCTACAAGAATAGAATTTAGATTAATTAAAATAAAGATTAAAGGTGAATATATTTTATTTTACTATCTTAGAATCTTAATTAATATGATTTAAAAATCAGCAATTGTTCATTTTTTGTTTAATTTTAGTTTAAAGTATTAAAACATCGTTTTGAAGCCTTGATAAAATTAATACTAAAATTAAATTAGGATTTGAGATTTTAACTATAAATCATTCCTAGAGGACAATAATCCGACATTTTACCATGTATTGCTATAGTATATTTCTCTCTTTATCGCTCTCGCCAGTTGTCTTCCTCACTTCTAAATAGGCTTTATCTGTTTTTTCTCTTTCTCCTTCGTCATTTTCTTCATACCCTGTTTTTCTTCAGTTTGTACTATTTGATGTCTTCAGATTTTGGATTAATGAGAATCAGGTTGAAGATGATTTAATCTGCCATTAATATTCAATTTGTGTGTAGAAATTGTGTGCAAAAATCATATCATGTAAAATACCTAGAATGATCTTATTAAAATACCCTGTTTTTCTTCAATTGTTGCTTGATTTGGTTGGTTAGGGCTTGAGTTTCAAATTCAAATCATGTGCAGAAATCTTGTGTAGAAATTGTGTGCAAAAATCATATCATACAAAATACCCAAAATGAGTCTTATTAAAATAGTGTGCAGAAATTGTGTAGAAATTGTATGCAAAAATTGTGTGTAGAAATCATATGCAGAAATTGTGTGCAGAAAATATATCGCGTAACCTGCCTTGATCCAAATAGATGAAACATGAAAATAAAGAGAATATTAATGCTTTATGAAAGTGCTACCTCACTTACAAGTAGAGAATTTTACATGAATTAATTTATTTGCGTAAGAGCAGAGACTTGTATAGCTAGAATTAATCCATTTGCATAGGGAGCAAAGCAAGTAAATTTCCAAAAATCAACATAAATAAATTTTGTAAATTCATACAACCACAAACACAATAAAAAAGATTAACTGGCATTGTTGTCTTAGAAATTAAGAACAATCTTGGAAAAAAATGTTATAAGGGAATTAGATACCACACTTGCTGAAGGCAAAAATCTAAAGGAATTAGATAGTTAAGGCCAAATAAAAGACATAAACCAGTAGAGAAAGAGTTCGTGTGTTGGCTTTTGTGCAATCCTACACTTAATATGGAAGTTGGGAATAAACCAACAAAGAAGAACGTCTTGAGATATGAGGTTTCGGACCCGATCATATCAGATAGCTATGTTATTGAGAAAAGGAACACGATAAAAATGCTCAGTAGAGTCTTCAACTTTTTGCAATTTCAATGTCATTTAATTCTACAACAATGAATTGAACATTTCTTATCTTTTTCTCTTTTCATTTATTTGATTTGATCAATTATGATGAGCATAATTTCAGTTGAGCATTTCCAATCTTTTCCTCCTTTTGTAATCTTTTTTCCATTTTATTTGATTTGAGTAATGATGAGGAACATGTGTAATATAAGTGTCTTATGCATGAGCTAAATTGAACATAATTGATTGCAATTTGTTTCTACAATTGAGTTTACATTTGAATAGGAAAATTCTTTTACATTTAAAGTTTCAATCTTTGCATCATTCATTTAGATTTTCATCTTTTAGTTTCTTGAAGATATTGCAATTTTTTTCTTATTCATTTGTTTAATACTAATAGGTTTATCAAGTACTAATTTATTTATTTATTAGAATTCTATGGATGACTGCAACAATTCAAATAAGAAAAATTCAAAAACAAGACCACAAAAGAAGATGGAAACAAGGCTATTTGAGGTAATTGGACAAATTCCAATTTGAAAGTATTTCTTTACTTATGTATTGAACAAGTTATGATTGAGGGGACGCAATGTTCAAACTTATCAAGGCAAGCATAGCCTAAAGTAATAAAAGAATTTGAGAAGAAGACAAGATTGTCATATAACCAACAGATCTCAAAAACAAATGGGATCTATTGACAAAACAATGGAATGCTTGGAGTAAATTGATATTACTAACGGGTATTGGGCATGATCCAATTGTCTAGAGAGTGATAATGGATAATGATCTTTGGGATGAATATCTTAAGGTATAATTCTATTATAGTACTTTTTAATATTGGAATAAGTATTTATGCAATCTTATTAATTTATTTTGTTAAATTCAGGTCAATCTAGATGGAGTAAAGTTTAGGCATGAACATTTAATGTTTGCTACTAAGCTTGAACTATTATTTGGCAGGACATCTACAATTCGAAAGATTTTTGGGTTCCAATGGGTCTATTCCATTCGACATGATATTAGAAGATGTTGTGGACATTGATGGGAATGAGGTTGATATTGACTTATCAAATACAGAAGGTGCAACAAAAGCTAATTCATCGATACATAACATCTTAATCGATACATGTAGTGAGAAAAATGATTATATTGAGCATATGAAGGAAGTTCAATGAAAACATCTTCGTCCTTCAAAAAATAAGTCTGAGACTGAGACAATTATTAAAAAAGACTTGGTTGAAGTATTCGAAAAAATATTATCAAAAGAAATCTCTACTAGTAGAATCCCTACAATTGTTGAGTGCATTGATTCATTAATGAAGATGTTTGAAATTGCCCAAGGAAGCAAATTATTTGGTTTTGCTCTGAAAAGTTTTATGAAAGAGAGTGTCAGAGAGGTATGAATGTTGCAAGAGGGTCATCCATACATCCATACAACGGAATTGCATCCTTAAAATCACTTTTAGAAGATGAAAAAAATCTAGTGAATGATGCAATTATTTCATTAGGTGTTGGTTTTTTATTTTTTATTTTTTTTTTAATTTTTGGACAACATTAGGTATTAAATGTCAATTTTTTTTTGGACAACATTAGGTGTTGCTTATTATATGTTAGAATGAAACTTATTTAAATAAAAAAAAAAATTATTGATTTGTTCGGATGAATGTTATTTAAATGAAAAGTTCTATTGATTTGTTTGATTTATTTAAAAGTGAGATGTGGATGTCAGAACCCCTTCCCTAGGATGAAGGACGAACCAACTGGCACAGTGTCCTAACAAACTCGCTCGCAAGCCAAGCTTGCCAAGACACTGTTAAGCCTCAACATACAACACTACACCACACACTTTTAGAGTAATCATAAGGCATGCAGAAGAAATTTAACACACGAACACTAATAAAACTTGATATTTATCCAAAATGGGTCATTATAACATGTGTAGCAACGGGAGTGACTATCCATTATATAAAGCTTTCTTCACCCCTATACATAGATTCTAGCCCTTAAAACATAAAAAGAACAAGAAGAAAACCTACCAAAAAGAGTAAGAGAGTGCAGCTCTACGTGATGACGACTCCCTTGCCCTTATCCACGGCGGAAGAACCTGAAAAGTTAGAGTAGTGAGCCTAATTGTCCATGGCAGCTCAGTGAGTAATGCGGTCTAATTAGAAACTTAAAACAAGTATCCCACAAATAAAACATGTGCCACGAATGCATGGGCAATGGTATTATGCAGGTGAATGCAAAAGTAAACACAATTTAAATCCATAGTGCAGTCACGCACCCTCATTCAAAAATAGTTAAACCATGAAAACATTCGCCGAGGCTCGCAAGCTCTCCGAGGCAACTACAAATCACTCGAGCAGGTTGCAAACAGTTAGGCGCATCATGTCGACTTTGATTAGGTCTTATTGTCGTTGCCATCATCGTAACGACCAACTAGGACTTATTGTCATTGCCTTATTGTGACAACCCGATTAGGTCTTATTGTCGTTGCCATCATCGTAGGCCCATAGAACCCCCTCGATGGGCACTCTATGCTAGGTGGTCACCTCTCGGGGTCGTATGAGAGATCGACACAACTCACCCTAACCTTGTACTCTCGAACCTCAAGACTCGATGCACTTTTCATTTAAAACCCATTTAAAAGAATGCAGTTTCATCACAATATGTAATCTCATTTTCATAATGCACAGAATAATAAGCTCTAAGAAATGAGTTAAAAAATACTATTCATAGGGATGCTCCGCTCCCGGTGCTCCTCTCGCAACTGATTGCATCCCGCTGTACTCAGTCCTGTGAAATTGACGTAACTTCTTAATATTAACATAGGACTTGGCTCACTCTAACTATACATCATTGGTCAATCAATAACTTGTCCTAGTCAAGAATAGTCTACCTATGTTTATTCATCTTGCCTTAGTTGCTAAGTCAAGTTGATTAATCTTGGTCAATCTTGGTCAACCTTATTCAACCTATCACTTGCTAACCTAGCTGGTCAACAAAGCCACACAGGGTCTATTGTGGTCCTCACGGAGTCAATTGGGCCAAAAAAGGGTCAACATCCCCAATTTTCTTCACTTAGGCACACCATTAGCCTATAGCCCATTCTGCGTAACCATTTTTCCAATTTTTTTGCAGACAACCTGTACATCATATTTGTGCCAAACTTTGCAGAATTGTTCTAGACTTCCTAAAGTTTTCCCAAAATTTTAAATCACAATTTTTGGACATCATTTGCTAGGGTTTCTGGGTATAACAATAGAGACTGTACAGATCTCGTATACTTCGTGACAGACAGTGACTGTTTGCCTTAATTGACCTACCTATACATATCAGAATGTCCTGAAATTTGGTAGGCAACTTCTAGACATACCTAGACATACTTATGTATGTCTAGACATACTTCTAGACATACATATCAAGGTTTGGTCAATTAATTTCATCTCAGAATTTTCAGCCAGATTGCAGGAAATTTTTAGGTTCGTAGTTCTTACTATCATCCTAGCATTATTTCCCCCCATTAAATTACAATTCTATGGTTTATTTCTTGTGTCTAATTGCAATATACAGATTGTGACACATCCATTAATCAAAAATACTTCAAATCAGTAACATGTAATGCCAATTTCATGCCTATCTCTCCACTAATTTTTCTGTTGTGTTTTAAAGAATACAAGAAATCTATTCTAGCACTCTACAATCATGACATATTTGTAAGTATAACAAAACACATTCACAAAAGTCAAGGTCAGATCTTTATACCTTTCTGGAACCTCTACTATGGGGTTTAAAATGTCTCTGGTTCCAGCCCGAATGGGTGCCTTTAGGTGTCCCAAATGTAGCTCCGATTCTGGTCTCAAACTGTTTCTGTCGGCACTGTCGCAACAGTAAAGTCTATCAGTTAACAACAATGGCTTATAAAACATGTTAAATGTTTCAATTTCTAGTTTCTACCACTTGGACACTTGAATACACATGATAAGGAGGTAGGATGGTGGATTTTTACCTCAGGGACGAGCCTAGAATGGTTCAAGAGTGAGTTTTCCCGAAGTTGCTCCAACTGTCTCTGTTACACAACTGTAACAGTGAGTAAGTAACCAACTTTAGTGGTTTGGAAATCATGTGTAAAGCCCAAGTTTTCATTCTCTAACACTTAGAGGTTAAAATACATATGAAAATGAAGAGGGTGGACAGTTTTACCTTCAAAAATGGCTTGAAATAACCTAGGATTCGAAGTTCCAAGAAGGTTCCAACACAAGCTTCTCTGGTTTTCTAGGTTTAAATAGTGTGAACAACACCTTTTCTTGATAATTTCTGCTTCAGATGGCTCCAAGATTGGGCAAACCACTTATGGAACTTCGTAGGTGGTGGTATTAGCTTCAAAACAAGCCATAGATCACTAGATTCAGCCAAGAAATGAGGAAGATTTGCGCTTGTGAACAGGGCTAAGTTGTTGAAACTTTTTCTGGGTTTGAGCTCAAGGAGGAGTTTTGTTGCATGGGAGAAGCTTGCATGGCAAGGATGGGTGACATGTGGACATCCAGGTGGGTTCCCACCTCACATGCTGGCTGCCTAGTTGGCAATGCCTATTGGTCATAATGGAGGCTATGAATTGATAGCTCAAACATGGACCTAAACCATGAACACCCATGGTTTTATGCCGGAAATCTATTAGAAAATCTCCCAAAATTTGGCTAAAATTCATAAAAAATCCGGATAAATTTGCACAAAAGACAAATAAAAAGAGGGTTGGATTGCATTCTGGATGTGTGGGCCGGCCAGGGCGTGAGTCGAGCCTCGTGGCCCGACCGGCTCTCGGCCCATGCGCGTCGAGGGTCCAATTTTTTTTTATTTTTGGTTTATTCTTATTTCTTATATACATATATATATACGTATTTTATACCAAAATTTTACATTTTTTTCTAGAATTATAAAATTCACTAATTCATCATTTCTCATCAAAATACCCCCTTTATACATCATTTTATCATTTATTCAATTATTTTCTCCAAAAATTGAATAATTTTCCAAAAATTATTTTTTTCTCCCAAAAATTTCATTTCTCTCTCTAAAAATTCAGTAATTATTCTAAAAATTTATAAATCAATCCTAAAGATCATTCCTCTTAAGAAAACACATTTTCCTAATAGTTTCATGTGTTTTCTCCTTAAAATTGCATTTTCTCATATTATTCTCATTTTCTTTAATAATTAATTTGGAATTGGAAAAAATCTATATTTTCTCATTAAAATTTTAGAAAATTCATAGAATATATATATGTCGGATCCGTCAATCCGATGTCAAAAACATGGGTGGTCACAGTGGATCTAAATACATATTGTGTTTCATTTTTCAGCGAAATGAAACAAGAATATTGGTGGTTTTTTATTATAATTTTATTATACTTGAAGAAGTGCAAAAGTCAAAGATTTTGTTTAACAAAGCAACCCTACATAATTTCAGCTTTATCTGGACATAAATTTATGAGTGATTTATTAAATAGACATTCACGAATATGTCAAGAGTTATTTCAAATGGAAAAACATATTTTTTTACGACTTTGCTTATTATTTAAAGAGAAAGGTTGGTTAAAAGATAGAAGATATTTGTGCGTTGAGGAGCAAATTGACATCTTTCTCATGACAATTTGTCATAATGCAAGAAACAAGATGTAATAATATAGGTTTTAACATTCAGGTGAAACTATACATAGTTATTTTCATTAAGTGCTAATGGCAATGTTAAAATTTGGAGGTGAAATTATAAAATCACCTCAGTCTCTTCAACAAGCTCCCAATGAGATTTTAAGAAATTCAATGTTTTATCCTTATTTTAATATCCTTATTTTAAGGTATAATTTATATGAATTATTAATTTTATTGCTAAATAAATTGTTATATAAATTTTTTTAATATTTTTCCTAATTATATTTTAATTGTATAGGATTATATTGGAGCAATAGATGACACCCACATCAATGTAATAATACTTGCAGGTGAACAAATTCCATACAAAGGAAGAAAGAAAGAGTGAACTCAAAATGTCATGGCTATTTGTGCATTTGACATGGCATTTACTTATGTTATTGCTGGATGGGGAGGAACTGCTCATGACTTAAGAATTTTTGTGGATACAACTCTAAATCCAAATAAGAAATTTTCACATCCCCCTTCAGGTACGAATATAACTTTAAGTCATAACTTATTTTTTAGTATATTCAAAATATGAATATAAGGAATTTTTTGTTAATATTTTTAGCTAAATATTATGTTGTTGATTCTGAATACCCATCAATGCAAGGATATCTTACACCATACAAAAACATTCACTATTGGTTACCAGACTATCGTCATGGTGTTCGAGCTCGTACCAAAGAAAAGGTTTTCAATTATACTCATTCATCATTAAGAAATGTAATTGAGCAATCCTTTAGAGTTTTAAAGGCCCAATTTCCTATCCTTTAAAAAATGGCACCACACTCATTTTCAGTACAACGAAGTATAGCGTGCGCTCTGATGGCTGTACACAATTTTATTCGAAAAGAAGCTATCGTAGATGAGTTGTTCATACTTTACAATGGTGATAAAATTGAAAGGAATGATAGCTTTGGAGAAAATGACTTCAATTTGGAGGACAATATAGAGACAAATGATATTTAAATGTCAATAGTTAGAGACAAAGTTGTTGATGAACTTCACGGCCAATGATAAAATTTGCGCAATAATACTTTAATGTTTAGTTTGATTTTGAATATTTGTATGACATTGTTATTAGAAGCTAAAATATTTGCATTTTTGTCACTTGTTTTATTATTTTGTTATATTTTACTGATTAAATAATTGGTTCAAACAAAATCTTGTTTGGCAGTAATAATTTCTTATATTATAACATTAAGTCAATAATAATTAGTTATATTATGGTTTAGCATAATTATTTTTATAATTAATCATTCTTGATAAAATGTTAGTTTTAATAACTAAAAGTATGGAGAATGTACTTAATTTTTCATGGTCACATCATTAATGATTTGTCAATAATAATTATTTTTATTATAATGAATTTTATTATGTTTGAATATAATTATTTTTTAAAATTATTGTTATTAAAACATTGCTTTGAATAAGTGATCATTAAAAGAATATAATTAATTTTCTATGTTCACATCATTAATAATTTTATTTTGTAGTACAATTATATTTTTTAACAAACACCTCATGAACTCATGTTATAAATAAAATGTGAAAATTATGCTAACATTCAAATTTTTCAAAAAGGGAGGAAATTGAAAGGATATGAACTCTTTTATGGTACAATTAAATTTCTTAACAAATTTTTTATATAAAACTAACATTTTCGTATAAATGACATAAATTACCCTTGCAATAAGAGATAAATAAGAGCATGTCAAAGTTGCTTATCAAAAAAGTTACTTTTAAATAAGAACTTTCAGGTTATAACTAACACTCATTTTTAGATAACCTTTTATTTAGTAAGCTCTATTATAATAAATGAGTGCTAAATATTTAAGAAGTAGAGTTATCAAGCATGCCCCTATCCTTATTATCAACTTGAGGTACTTGAATTGCTTGAGGAGTATAAGCAAATAAAATTTTACTTTCTTGAATCGTATTTATCTCCTCAATAAGGTCATTGTTATTATCTTAACCTTTTTCCTTATACAAGTTTTTATCTTTTCAATTAAGTGGTCTACAACGCTTCAGACATTGTTTAGACTCATTGGCTATGAAAGTTATACATCGTCCTTTTGGGACTTTGATCTTTATTGGTGTGTTTGGAGCCGATATATACAACTGGGTAACCGTTTTGAATCAACTAATGCATTTGATAGTTGATTCGTTATATTTTATAAATGAGTTATTCTTCAAACGTCAAGTTCACTTAAATGATCAAGATGATTTAAAGATTTCTGTTCAAGGATATTTCCTTTGTACTTTGACCTCCAAGTGTTAGAGAACGAAAAATAGGGCCTTGTACCATTCTAGGCTCGTCCCTGAGGTAAAATCCATCATTCGAACCATTGAAGTTGGTATCTACTCACTGTTACAATTGTGTGACAGAAACAGTTAGAACAACCTTGGGAAGGCTCATAGTTGAACCATTCTAGGCTCGTTCCCTAGGTAAAATCCATCATTCTACCCCTTATCATGTATATTCAAGTGTCCAAGGGGTAGAAACCAGAAACTGAAGCGTTTAATATATTTTATAAGCCACTGTTGTTAACTGTTAAACTTACTGTTGCAACAGTGCCGATAGAAACAGATTGAGACCAGATTTGGAGCTATATTTGGGACACGTCAAGGCACTCATTCGGACTGAAACCAGAGGCATTTTATACCTCATAGTAGAGGTTCCAGAAAGGTATAAAGATCTGACCTTGAACCCTTGTATATATAATTTGCTACACTTACAAATATGCCATGATTGTTAGAGTGTTATGACTTAAAATAATTTCTCATGTTCTTTAAAATACAGTAGAGAAATTGGTGGAAAGATAGGCATGGATTTGGCATTGCAAGTTACTGATTTGAAGTATTTTTGATTAATGGATGTGTTATGATCTGTATACTGCAATTAGACATAAGAAATAACCCATGAAATTATGATTTAATGGGGGAAAGAATACTAGGAAGATAGCAGAAATTATGAACTCAAAATTTTTTTACAATCTAGCTAAAAAGTTTGAGATGAAATTAATTAAACAAACCTTGATAGATTGAGCTGAATTTTGGTGGAGAGATCCTTAAGTATGTCTAGAAGTTGCCTACCGAATTTCAGAGCATTCTAATATGGTTAGGTAGGTCAATTCAAACAAACAGTCACTACCTGTCATAAGGTATACGGAATCTATACAGTCTCTGTTGTTATACCTAGAAACCCAAATAAATGATGTCCACAAATTGTGATTCAAAATTCTGGAAAAATTTAGGAAGCCTAGAAAAGTTTCGCAAAGTTTGGCGCAAATCTGATGTACGGATTGCCCGCAAAAAAATTGAGAAAATGGTTGCATAGATAAGGCCATAGGCTAATGTTGTGCCTAAGTAATGAGAATTGGGAATGTTGACCCCTTTTGGCCCAATTGACTCTAGGAGGACCAGAATTGACTCTGTGTGACTCTGTTGACCAGCTAGGTCAGCAAGTGATAGGTTGACTAGGGTTAACCAAGATTGACCAAGGTCAATCAAATTGACTTAGCAACTAAGACAAGTTGAACAAACATAGGTGGACTACTCTTGACTAGGTCAATTTATTGATTAACCAAAGATGTAGAGTTAGAGTGAGCCAAGTCCCACGTTAATATTAAGATGTTACGTCAATTTCGAAGGACCAAGTACTAGCGAGATGCGACTGGTCGCGAGAGGAGCACCGAGAGCAGAACATCCCCGTGAGTAGTGTTTTCTAACTCATTTCTTAAAGCTTGTTATTTTGTGCATTATGAAATGTGATTACATATTATAATAAATCTGCAGTCTTTTAAATGGGTTTTAAATGAAAAGTGCACCGAGTCTTGAGCTCCGAGGGTACAAGGTTAGGGTGAGTTGTGTCAGTCTCTCATACGATCCCGAGAGGTGACCACCTAGCACAAAGTGCCTGCCGAGGGGGTTCTGTGGGCCTACGATGATGGAAATGGCAATAAGACTTAATCGGGTCGTCACGATAAGGCAATAACAATAAGTTCTAGTTGGTCGTTATGAGTGATGACAATGATAATAAGTCCTAATCGAAATCGACACGACACGCGTAACTGTCTGCAACCTGCTCGAGTGAATTTTTTAGTCGCCTTGGAGAGCTTGCGAGCCTCGGCGAACGTTTTCACTATTTAATTATTTTTGAAGGAAGGTGCACGATTGCATTATAGATTTATATTGTGTTCACTGTTGCATTCACCTACATAATGCTATTGTTCATACATTCATGGCGCGTGTTTTATTGTGGAATGTTTTTTTTAAGTTACGAATTAGACTGCATTACTCACTGAGTTGTCGTGGACAATTAGGCTCACTACTCTAACTTTTCAGGTTCTTCTGCCGCGGATAAGGGCAAGGGAGTGGCCATCGTGTAGAGTTGTACTCTCTTACTCTTTTTGGTAGGTTTTCTTCGTATTTTCTTTTCTATTTTGTGTTCGAGGGTTAGAAACTATGTATAGGAGTGAAGAAAGCTTGTATATAATAGATTAGTCACCCTCATTGCTACACATGTTTTAATGACCCATTTTGGTAAATATCAAATTTTATTGATATTCATGTGTTAAATTTCTTCTGCATTTCCTATGATTACTCTGATAGTTTGTGGTGTGGTGTTAAAAGATGAGGCTTAACAGTGTCTTGACAAGCTCGGCTTGTGGGCAGGGTCGTCAAGACACTCTGCCAGTCGGTTCGCCTTTCGTCTTAGGGGAGGGGTCCTGATAGCGTTGGTATCAGAGATTAAGCTTTTTCCAATTAAGGAATAACAAGTGCTATTAACCTAGGAGAGTCTCAGAGTAATCACAAAAGTAACAAAAAAAGGGAAAAGACCCTTAGAAATGACTTAGAGTAGCGAAATAGGAGTATGGACAAAACTTTTTAACTCCTGACTGGCAGAAAGAGGAACCAAGTGAAAGTGACCATATCATGAGGGGAATCAGACTGCCATAGGGTGTTAGTAAGTTTTAAGATTGAGACTTTGAACCTTGTGGGTTAGGTGATTCCTTATAGATAGTCGCCTTAATGCCTGAAGTCGTGGTCTGCTCATTTTGGAACTAATGAAAGTTAAATGTTTATGTAGACCACGATGCCTCCTCAACGTGGGAGACCACGCAGGACTACAGAGCAAGTACCGCCACTGCCACCTCCGGTCCAGCTCGGGCAGGGCGCCATACAGAGGCTAGAAGCCTTGATTAGGGCATCTAATGAGGCTGGCCACGCCTAGGTAGCCTTACCGAGTGAGACGCTTGACAGGATTGAGGCCGAGAGACAGAGGACTGAGCCAGCAGCGCCTCTTGCGCCAGTTATACTCAAGATTCGGGAGGAGGAGAGGGTTGCAGCCCAGGCAGAGGTAGCCCCGGTGAGGCAGGGTGATGACTCCACTCATGATAGCCTTCTGAAGAGATTCTTGGATTTGAGGTCCAAAGAGTTCCATGGGGGTTTGAGTCTGGATGCAGCAGAGAACTAGCTTCTCAAGATCGAGAAGAATACTAAGACGTTGAAGTTGTCTAAGGAGAATCAGGTGTTATTCGCGACACACATGCTTGAGGATGGGGTCGCAATTTGGGGGAGGGCCACACAGACTATAGAAGGACAGATTTCTACATGGGCCTGTTTTCGAGAGCTATTCTTGAGCGCCTACGTCCCTACAGCTAAACATGAGCATAAGAAGGTGGAGTTCTCGACTTTACAGCAACGAGACATGTCAGTTAGGGAGTATGCCCACAAATTTTTCACACTGGAGGCATATGCGCCCGAGTTTGCGAGTAAACAGAGGGAGAGAACTAGATTCTTCTGTCTTGGGTTGAAGCCAGTATCAGACAGGCTACATCAGCATATAGTGAGGCTACTCTTCAGATTATATAGAGGCATGCACTGCAATTTGAGGTAGATGGTAGGGATCAGCGTTCGACCAAAAAGATGGTACAGAGTGCCTCCTTGCAAACACAGCCTCAGTCACAGCCACAGTCACAGACACAGGGAGGTCATCACGGTGGGTCTCGAAGAGGCAGATTTCATAAGAAGAGGAAGTATTTAGAGGGACAGTCTGGAGGGGCACAAACTCAGCCAACTACTGCAGTCACCCTCGCAGCCACCCCAATACAAGCTTACCAGCCGGTGGGACAGCCACCGACTCAGCAAGGAGGCTAAGGTGGAGGTCGAGGCAGAGGTAGAGGTAGAGATTCAGGGGTAGGGGCCAGGGACGAGGCTAGACTGAGCAGAAGCGTCCGATTATATGCTTTTCGTGTGGTCAGCCAGGCCACAAACGATATCATTGCCCTATGCCTATCCCAACTTCCAGTATACCCACCACTGGCACTCAAGAGACAACACAGGCCATCACCTACCCGGATTCTTAGGCGAGAAGGCTTTAGTAGAGGGTAACATGTTGATACTTGATTCATCTATCTATGTGTTGATTGATGCTGGATCCACATTGCCTTTTATTTCTGGGCATGTCGTAGATAGATTGAGATTTAGACCTGTTAGAACATCTACATAGCTCGTGTTGAACACTGCAGCCGACGAACGGATATACCCCAATTCGATTTGTGAGGGCTGAGACTCTTGTAGGCCTTAGAATACTAGAGTACTATACTTGGGATGGACTGGCTAGCAACTTATCATGGCTATGTCAACTGCTTTGCCAAGAGGGTGGTATTTCAGATTCTAAGACAGCTTGTTGTCACCTTCCAGGGCAGTGCTTCCGATAGACCAAGGACCCTGGGTAGGATAGCGACACAGTCTGACATAAACACTCTGGCTAGTATGATTACCACTGGCGAAGGACCTTCACAACAGAGCATAAATGAGATTCCTATTGTTAGAGACTTTCCTGACGTGTTTCCTGATGATTTGCCCAGCTTACCTCCCAAACGGGAGATTGACTTTATCATTAATATTATTCCGAGAACACAGCCCATTTTGATCCCTCCTTATCAAATGGCACCCAAGGAATTATAGGAATTAAAGGTCCAACTTGAGGAGTTGATGAGTAAGAGTTTTATTATCCCTAGTGTGTCACCTTGGGGTGCTCCAATATTGTTTGTGAAAAAAAAGGATGGGAGCCTCCGTTTGTGTATCGATTACAAACAGTTGAACAAGGTGACAATAAAGAACAAATATCCTCTCCCGCGTATTGATGACTTACTTGACCAACTCCAAGGTGCCATTATATTTTCGAAGATCAATCTGAGATCTGGGTATCATCAGCTGAGAGTTAGGGAAGAGAATGTACTGAAGACGTACTTTCGGACTTGCTATGGGCACTACGAATTTTTAGTCATGCCGTTCGGTGTGACAAACACCCCAGCGATGTTCATGGACTTGATGCAGAGAGTGTTTCGACCCTATCTTCACTCATTCATCATCATCTTTATCGATGACATCCTAATTTATTCAAAAACTAGGGAAGAACATGCTGAGCACTTGAGGATCGCACTGCAGACTCTCCGAGATCACTGGTTGTATGCTAAGTTCAGCAAGTGCGAGTTTTGGTTTACATAAGTCCGATTTTTGGGCCATGTAGTAGGAGCCTGGGGCATTTCAGTTGATTCAGCTAAGGTTGAGGCTACTATTGGTTGGCCAAGACCTATCACAGTGACAGAGATTCGGAGCTTTTTTGGGTTTGATATGTTATTATCGCAGATTTGTGCCAAACTTCTCGAGGATCGCTACTCCCATGACAAAGCTTACCCAAAGAACATGCCATTTGTGTGGACAAATAAGAGTGAGGAAGCATTTCTTGAGTTGAAGCGTCATTTGACATCTGCCCCAGTTCTTATGCTACCCGAACCAGGCCGTGAGTTGAGGATCTATATAGATGCATGTGAGACAGGCCTTGGGTGTGTTTTGATGCAAGGTGATGGAGTTGTTGCTTTTGCCTCGCGATAGCTGAAGGTTCATGAGAGGAACTACCCTGTGCATGATCTAGAGTTGGCAACAGTAGTGTTTGCACTCAAGATTTGACGACACTATCTATATGGTGAGCACTTTACACTGTATTTTGATCATAAGAGCCTCAAGTACTTATTTTCACAGAAAGACCTTAATATGAGGAAGAAGAAATGGATGGAGCTAATTAAGGATTTTGACTTTACCATTGAGTACCATCCCAGGAAAGCCAATGTGGTGGTTGATGCGCTTAATAAAATACGATTCGAGACTGCTTGTGT
>JAJIYU010009176.1:0-17314 GCA_030144865.1 Tinospora cordifolia | reverse complement strand
TTATCCTAATTTTTATTATATCTCAAATATAAATTATTTTTCATGTGCCAACCCACCATTTGCACCCAAAATTTCTTAAAATCTTTGAAATTAATTTATTCAACTTATTTTTTTTATTTTAATTTTTTTTTTTGACAAAATTCTGGGGTATTACATGTATGCACTGTATTGTACTGGGATGGGGCAGTATAGTATGGTGGGTCTTGCGCCAGCCATAGAACATGTCCGTGGGTGCACGATCATGCTATGTTTAGGTAAAGGATCTGGTTAAACATTGTGGGACATCTGCAGTCATGGATATTGAGACACTTGCACCATTGTTTGGGTGTAATGCAATTCGGGGTGAAAGTCTGTGTGGAAGGGCGATTGTGGGATGGGACACACGGACCTGGAAGCATAGATGGAAGTTTTAGGATTGCATTATGCCAGCGTGTATTGTTTGCTTGTTTGTTAGACGGTTGGTTGTTATATATGTAATATACTTATTTAAGTAATATAACCCAAACTATTGTACCTAGAAAAAGATGAAATGTTGCCGACTTAGAAGCATAAACCCCTAGACAACTAAGACAAATCGAGAACTTAGAGACTATGTACCTAGAGTTACCCTAGCACGAGAAATGCAAAAGGGTATAGGTGGGTAGGAAGTAGTGGTCAATAAGATAAGTCACGATACCAGAAGAAAACAAAAAATATATATATGTATATATATGTATACCTATAAAATAAACGCTATTCCTCAACTTAACATGAACAAATCATTGAATTTTGAGTTACATTCTTGACTTGTAGTTTATGCCAAGGGGAAGGAGCAAATCTAAGAAAAATATTGTCAACGAAGAGGTGAAAGATAAACCAGTACTTGGTGGTGAGAGTACATCAGGGACGGCGACGTCTGTAAAGATCTTGGTAACCCCAGAATTGATAGCAGAGATTTCTCAAAGAGTGAGATCAGAAATCACTCCAAGACTAGTGGAACAGGTAGTGAGAATTTTGTGGCCATCCGTGTTGCCATAGTTGTTGGTACCTACTCAGACACAGGTGCAGTCACCAATGCAACCAAAGCCTTAGATACAGCTACAACCCCAGACCCATCAGATGGATAGACCTATAGATATAGTGCCACAGGGTAGAGCAGTTATCTATGACAAGGAGCAGTGTGGTTTGTTGAATAAATTTCTAAAGTTGCAACCTAGTGTTTTTGAAGGCATGACTGATCCCTTTATAGTAGAAAGGTAGCTCACCGAAATGAATCAGCATCTGAATGCTATGAGTGCCTAACCTATCAGTGGGTAAAGGCGAAGCATAGAAAACCCACTGGATTGTTACAACCACTCATAGTCCCTAAATGGAAGTGGGATAACATTGCCATGAACGTTGTCGACGAATTACCTTGAAACCAAAAAGGAAAAGATATTGTATGGGTGATTCTAGATCGTCTCACTAAGGTGGCTCATTTCTTACCATTAGATCCGTAGACCAAGTCAATAAGTTGGGAGAACTCTATGTAAAGGAGATAGTATGATTCCATGGTGTGCCTAATGCCATAGTGTCGGACAGACACTCTTGATTCACATCATAGTTTTGGTTGAGTCTGTGGAAGGAGTTGGGCACCAGACTCACCATGAACATGCTTTCCATCCTCAAACTGATGGTCAATTTGAGAGAGTCATCCAAACACTAAAAGAAATGTTAAGATCTTAGGTCCTTGATTTTAAGGGCAATTGGAGCAAGAACCTACACCTGGTGGAGTTTGCCTATAACAATAGTTATCAAGAAAGTATAAAGATGACTCCATATAAAGCTCTCTCTATGGGAGGCCGGTTGGGCTGATTTTGAGGACCACATGCTTGCTGGGGCAGATCTAGCAGAGGAGATGAACAATCAAGTAAAACAAATACAGAAGAGATTGGCCACAACATGGAGTAAACAAAAGAGTTATGCTGATAGGAGGAGAAGACCCCTAGAGTTTCAAGTGGGCAATAAAGTGTTCTTAAGAATCAACCCTCAAAAAGGAATCAAGCGATTTGGATATAAAGGAAAGTTATCATCCACATTCATTGGCCCATTTGAAATACTTAGAAGAATCAGGGAATGCGCCTATGAATTAGATCTACCAAATAGAATGTCTTCAGTCCACAATGTATTCCATGTGTTGATGTTGAGATAGTATGAACTTGATTCCTCTCACATAATCCCTTGGAGGAGGTGGACATCCAAGACGATGTCACATATGAAGAAACGACAGTTAGGAACCTTGACCGCAAGGTACAAAACTTGAGAACAAAGGATATTCCCTTGGTAGAAGTTTTTTGGAAACATCATGGAGTAGAAGAGGCAACATAGAAGTTGGAAAGCGAGATGAAGGCTAAGTACACAGACTTCTTCAATAGAAGTACGTGACTGAATGGAACGACGCCTAAGTGAACTAGTTCAAATTTTGAGGATGAAATTCCTATGAAGGGGGGTAGGCTGTAACGCCCCGAAAATTTATAAAAAATTTAATAAATGAAATTAAATAAAACAAGTTGAGAAAATTAACTTTGAAATTTTTATGGAATTTTTTGGATACAAAATTGTGTATATTTTAATCTTATAAGCAGCCAAAATGAGAAATAGAAGTAAAAGAAAGTAAAACAAAAAAAGAAGGAAAATCAATGAAAAAACCACTAAAAATCTGAAAAACAAGTTTTGCTTGTGACTATCGTAGCAATGAAACTCATTACCATGGTGGTGTGTCAAAGGAACCAAAAAAAAAAAGAAAGTGTTGTTCATGACTACCGTGGTAATCAATCTCATTACCGCAATAGCGCGACTAAAAATCCAAAAAGAAATAATAGAAAGTGCACAAAAAGATCCAAGAAAATCCTAATTTCAACACTTACTAATTCTTGTGTTGAAGAATTTACAAGTTTCCTATATTGGAAACACCCCAAACTTACCAATTTCTACCCATTTAAACTCTATATAAACCATGCACCTCTCCCCATTCTCTTCATCCCAGCAAGAACTGGACAAGTCCCTTCTTATATTCTCTGCCTCCCTCTTGGCATTTTTCTTTTTCTTTAGTTGTTCTAAATAGTAATTAGACTAGTTGGAACAGAGTGGTGCACAAATTCTATGCCAGAAGGTGATTCAATAAATGAATCAAAAGGATTAAAGCTATTTAAGGTGGAAGTGATTTCTAACTTTTAATTTATTATTTTGATTCAATAAGGTTTTACACGTGTGCTTGTTTGAACATACATGATTTATTTTGAATTAAATACTTCATGCTTAGAATAGACCACGCTTAGAACATTCATGATACATGTTGCATGATGTGTGATGATATGTTATAACATGACTATGCTGTTCATATGTTAAATTCCTATTTTAGATGTATGATGAAATATTTTATACTTAAAGAAATATTAATAAAGATTTGTAACGACATACGAGCATAGTGTCCCATAGCGGATTGCTATAGATGTTCTTAAGATCAAAACAATGAGATTTGTCATCCTTAGTTTTCATGGGTAGGACTCAAAATCTCAGATAATGGGTTAGACCCTAGATTCTTTGAAAATTGGCATAAAAGATTGTCCTTTCCTTCTTGATGAGAATAAAAAGAGACCCTAGATCCTTTGAACCATATAATGTTTGAAAGTGTTTGACATGTTTCCTTATATGTTGAAATATTACTTAAGTATTTGGAATGATCTACTGGGCTTTGTGCTCACCTTTTTTTTTTTTTCTTATAGTTCAAGAAATAAAAAATCGAAGACTATATGAATGTCACTTAGAATAGTTCCTTAGAATTTTTTTAAATTGTAGGAAATGTTGGCTCAATTTTGTTATTTGAGATTTATTTTCGTTGTAATAAACAATTAAGGGTTTCGTACCTTTTTGTTAATAATATTGAGTTTATTTCTTCAAGCTATATTGTTTCCTTATTGAGATATGCTTGTGAGTTAATGTTAATTAGGAGATCTCAGTGATTTGGGCCTAAACTAGAAAGAATGAAATAAAGTAACGTCGCCCCACCTCCCAGCCATGTGTGGTCCATATGTAAAATATTCTAGGGAGGCGGGGTGTTACATGCTTAGTTTTTGAAAGCTTTTCCTCAATTAGTAGGGAGTAATTGGTTTTAAGTACCCAATTTCTCAAGGAAAACGCTAATTTCATCATGAATTCCCATTTTATTGCATTCTTAACCATATATGTACACATGAAACTCAAAATAGTCATTTTTAGCTTCATTACAATTTGACAAACAACCATAGAGTTTAAAGAAGTCATATTCAATGTTCTTCCATAGAAAAATAATCCATAGGCTATTTAGAATAGATTTCTTTCCTTAATATGACGTTCTATTGGTCAATGCATCATTTAGGATGAATTATAAAATTTAAGGAGACTTTTTAACTCATTTAAATACCCAAGGCAGGTAGAGACCCTAGTTTCCCAAGAAAAGTGTTACTTTGGGCTTTCAATTGAGCTCATCACATTCTTAGCTAGTTAAGTACTCATATAAATGAGCATAGTCAATGTTCGTCTCTTTGAATTCTTGCAAATGAATAAACAAGTTACTTGAAATAGCTTTTATTGCTCACTTATTTCATTTCGATAGTTTTTGTTAAGCAATTTTTTGGCTCATTAAGAGAGCAAATGCTTTGTGTTCACAATTGCTCAAAGGTAGCACTACTTTAACGATAAACTTGACTTGTTATTGCATCTTAAGAAGCTCGACACTTGTAGAATTCAAAGTTCCTTCTATTGGTCTCTTTGCATTCTGGAAATTACTAAAATAGTTTAACGAGCTCATTTTGGCTTTTATTTTATAGAAAAAGAGCCAATTGCTCACCAAAAACATATTTTCTAAGTTTATGAAATTTTTATTGCTCAATTCCTAAATTAGAAGGGAGTAGCTGGTTTTAAGTGCTAATTTCTCAAGGAAAATGCTAATTTTATCATTAATTCACATTTTATTGCATTCTTAACTATCTATGAACACAAAAAACACAAAAGAGGTATTTTTAGCTTCATTACATTCTTACAAACGACAAAATAGTTTAAAGAAGTCATGCAAATAGTGATCATATTCCCTATTCTTCTTGGGAAAAACTATTGATAGCATATTTAGACTAAATTTGTTCCTTTGAAATAGATCTTTAATTGCTTACGCTTCATTAATGATGCATTTTTTACTTAAATAGATTTTCTAGCTCATTTAAACATCCAAAGTAGAAGGGGACACCTAGTTTCTCAAGAAAGTTATTACGTTGATGATAATTTTGAGCTCCTTGCCTTCTTAGCTGGCTAAATTGTCGTAGAAATAGTGATGTACAAAATTGGCGACCGCGGTCGACAGAAGTGTGTCGTTTCAACTTCAACGCATGGAGCGTGGTCCATAAAGTGGTGACCATGGTCCGTGCGTCCTTTTAAGCATAGATTGCGGTCATTTGTGCATTTTCATATGCAAAAATCTCAAGCTTTCCAGTGGTTTTCTTATTCTTAGGCCATCTTTGAGTTTTTCTTCCTATCTCAAGCAAAAATGTAAGTTCTTTCTCTTTGATTCTTAGTATTTTCCCTTTCATTTTTGCATTTGTGCTAGTTGTAAGAGCTATGTCTCAGTGTTTCATTTGATTTGGGTGGATCGAAAGCATACTCTCCTTTATCTTCTCATTTAAATTTTTGCTTCATGAACTATTGCTCCTTAGATGTGCAAATCTGGAACATGTTTGCTTTTGTTCATAATATCATCCATCTCTTTGGTTTTCAAAGTGTGTACTATAGTTCAATTTGATTTGAATATGTTTGGTGATGATTTGAATGGGTGTGTACATGTTTAAAATTTTATCCAAGTAGTGTGGCATGTCAAATTAATTTTGAAAAGTATCCCTGTATTGCTGATGACTTGTCAAAATGTGTATTCAATCAGTTGCAACTTTATTTTATGAATGTAAGTTTGTTTCCTTGCAACTTAACACAATTTTTCCAAGTCGCCGAGAATGAAGCATCCTGTTTCTAAAGGAAAGCAACCCGCACCACCACCTCTGCCTGCAGATCGAGCACGGTTTTGAACCACTGCTGCAAAGCAGAGGTTCAACATAATCCAATCCAACAGGAATCTCATACCTGAGAGGGGTATAATGCTAATGCAAGAGGAATGTAATCTTGGGATTGATACAGTAATAGCCACTCGCCATTGGGAAAAGCTTATAAAGGCTTCGGGCATCACTGTGGTCCCTATTGTACAAGAATTTTACGTGAATGCTGCTGATCGTGAAGGCACAGCTGTATGGGTTCGCGGTAAGTGGGTACAGTTTGGTGCAGCCGCAATTAATGAGGTATACGGGCTACCGGCAGACTCTCCTGATGAGTACTACTCAGTCCTTCCTCGTTATGATCCGGATGACGTGCTTCGCACATTGTGCATCGAGGGGGCTTCTTGGATTTGCTATAATGATAAGCCGGTCAATTTGAAGAAGACTATGTTTCAGACACCGACTAAGGTTTGGCTTTATTTGGTGTGTTCTAATCTCCTCCCTTCTCTGGCTATTAATAGGGTAACAGTGGAAAGGGCGGTACTCGTCTATTGCATTATGAAAGGGCTCCCTATCAACATTGGTACCATTATTTCCAGTTCTATTCGCTCCGCTACTGATAGGACCAATGTTGGTCTCCTACACCCTACACTGATTACAGAGTTATGCAAGCGGGCTGGGGTACAATGGAAGCGGAGTGAGCCACTTCTGAAGATGAAAGACCATATTGCAGTAAAGATGTTCACCGATACTCCTGCTAAGAAGCGTCGGGCCGCTACGGAGCCTCAACGACTATCTACGGTCTAGTCACCCACTGCTACTGCTCCTGTCCATCCTACTAGTGCTCCACCGCCGTCCTTAGCTGCTGGCGGTTCATCATCTTCTAGCACATTGACCACTGAGCATAGAATGATGTATTGGATGGCTTACATGACAGAATGGATGCATCGGAAGGACCCAAAGATGGTTGCCGCATTTCCTCTGCCCCCGTGTGCTGTGCCCTACTCAGAGATGGAGTGTTGTGTTCCTTCGGTGCTGCCGCCCCAGCCTATGGATGCTGATGATGATGATGCAGATGGTGGAGATCACTTCAATGATTTTAATACTGAGGAAGAGATGTTTGGTTCAGATCTTTGAGCACCACAATTTGATGTTCATTTTATCTTTCTCTCGCTTCTTTTTGTTGTCTTGAACTATTGGATATTCGTGATTTTTCTGTTGTTTCTTGTTTTCTTCTGACTGTGCAAAATATTTACCTGTGTTCTTAAGTGATCCATGCTAATCCTCATTTTGCTTTAAATTTCAGACTAATTCTTTCTTTTTGGTTTTCTTTGAATGCATGTGTGATATGTTACCACGCCCATGTTTCGATATCTATATGCACTTGAGGACAAGGCACAGAATAAGTTTGGGGGTGTGTGCACAATTCTTCGCATTCTTCTTCATATTCAGGTTTAAGGTTCAAGTTAATTTTTTTTTTTTACTAATTTTGGCTGCATTATTATCTTTTTGGCATACATGCATAATTAAATTGAGTATTTCATGCCATGTAGAAAGTAGAGTCATTGAATTAGTGTCAATGCATGGGCATATTAGTTAGGACATGAGCATATAGGTGTCATTTAGGTTAGAATCATGCCATATTTCTTAAAAAAAAATTCACTGAGTAACCAATGAAATTGAAATTCCACTAGGGTGATGAGACAAAGAATTAGCGTATTTTCAAACAGTCTGTGTGCTTGGTTTGTCTGAAATTTGACCTTGGCAGATCTCTATAATCTTAGGTAGACTGAGACTTTGAAGACTAAGAAAGTGAGGAGTAGAAACCAAACCATAAACAGAAAGAATTTTCTATAGATTCTCAAAATAATCAAATTTGTCTTGATTGCTACTTAGGAATGACTATAGGAGGGAAATGAAGTAGGCCATCATTGTTTGAGTCATAGCCTAAAAGCCAATCCTAGCATTTCTTACCCTTTGTAGACAATTTTGAGCCTTACAACCGATTTTCTTGATTATGAACCTAAACGTTGTAGAAACATTCGAGCCTATTATGAATACCTCAGTTAAACCTAATTGTGTGCACTCATGGTTGTAATATCAATTATTTTGATGATGCAAGAGAAGAAAGAGATGTGAACATTGAAATATATGTAAGTTTAATTCTATGTTTTCCTTTATTATCAATCTTAAAAAAAAAGAAGAGTCATATTTATGTTCTTAGTATTTCAGCATTATCAAAGATAGCTTAACTTTTGACTTTTGTAAGAGTGTACATTTGAGTTTAATTGGAGTGTATATACTAAAAGAAGTTTGGGGGAGTTCTGAGGACTTGGTCATGAGCATGAGCAAAGAAAAACACAAGGATAGAACAATAATGCTCAAACTATAGCAAGAAGATCAAACAAGTCAGGTTAGTATTATTGCTATGAGTGTACACCTGAGTCAGATTTAAATCCTTACTGCACTTGTACCCTGAGCCAGGCCACGTTACAACCTAAGAGAAAGACCACTGATCCTGATTATAGTTTGACTTGAGTAGACGATGGATAGATGAGAAAGTTGAGAGGATCTGTGTACTTAAGTGTTAGGAAATGATTTTTGTGAATGAAATTATACCTGCAAATCACTTTCAATGTCTAAGAGGATTGGGATACTGACTGATGATAGAGTAAAGTTAAGGAAGAACAGATGATGAACTGAAAATCTAGACAAAATGAATGTTCCTAAGGGACTGTTGATGAGTCATGAACTATAGGAATGGACTATTGAGGTTACAATGATAGTGAAAAAGAATTTGAAATTTATATGGCATGACATGTTAGTTTTAGGATAGAGTCATTGTTCGAGGACGAACAAAAGTCTAAGTTTGGGGGTATTTGTTAGTTGCATAGCAAACTAACATTAGAATAGGTAAAATGTTGTATTTTACAAGAAATAAAGGAGAATAGAAGTAAAAATTGCATACATTAGCAATAATTGCATGTAGTTAGGGATTTGCATTGTTTAATAGCTTTTAAACCTTGTTTTGATGAGTTTTGTTATTCTTTTACGAGAAAATGATGTCTGGGAAAGAAATTAAGTGTATTGTAGGATACAGATTGAAGCAGCACGCAGAAGAAGGCAAATCAGGAAGGAAATCATGAGAAGAATACTAGCAGACTGCGGTCCATCAACTGAAGACCGCAGTAACAAAAGACGAACCAGATCAGTACATACTGTACTGGTGACCGCGGTCCACATTCTGGTAACCGCGGTCACCAGAACATGAATTGCACAAAAACAGGCCAGATCGCGGTCCACAGAATGAGAAGAATTTCTGGGTTTTTGCATAGAATCAATGACCGCAGTCCCTCACTTGAATTTCGAAAATCTCGTAATTTTTAGGGTTAATGGAGTGCGGGTATAAAAGGAAAAAGTGTGATTAGTAGAGGATATACCTAATTTGGAAAGAAACGACTGTGGCTGCTAAAGAAGGAGAAATAGTGTTTTTCTTTGAAGGGATTAAATGAGTTTCAATTACAATTTGAGTATGCTTGATTTCTTATCTTTATCTTCCCTGATTATGTTCTTTTCCATGTCTAGCTAATTTAGTTTCACTGTTTGGGATATAAACTCCAATGTATGCATGGTGATTTCATTAGTTTAATTGATTTATTTGTACTACTCTTTATTTGTTCATGCTTAAAGCTTTATGTTTACTGGCCATAAGCGTAAAGAACCCAAGATCACTGAATTAACTCGGGAGAGAGGCTCAGTGAGAGGTTATAACAGTAAAGACCCAGATCAAGTCATTGATCGGAAGATTGTGACTGGATCTAAGGGAGATAGCACAGGAATTCTTATTTGAATTAGCAGGGTCGTCGATTGAACACCTCGGAAGAGGATATTGAGAAACACCTTTAGTGAAAAATTGGAACACCTAGGAATAGGGTCTCAATTATAAGTGCAATAATCATAATATTAGTAAATCATACATCCAAATAAAATTATAGCGCATACTAAGGTGTTTATTATCCCAAATAGCCCTTTTAAACATTGCTAACTAGTCAATTTAATTTCAGTTTTATTATTTTTGAGAAATTAAAGTTCTGTTTATATAATTGCTTATCAAACTAAATTGGACGTCTTAATAAAGTTAAAACCAACGCTAGATTGGGATTTAGTTTACATGAACAAGTAATTTTTTGCTAAGGACGATATCTGGTCTCACCGGTATTACTATTGCGATCCCGTACACTTGCGAGGTTGCTAACATTGACCAATCTAGGGAGTTGCACAGGGATTCTTAATCAAAACACATAGATTGTATAGCGAATGCCTCGACAGAGGGTTTGACGAAACAAATCTAGTGAGTGTTAAAACACCTTGGGGAAGGGTTTCAACCATTGATGTTATAACTCATACATTAGCTAAAACCACAAATACAATAAAAATTTGCAAACTATGTGGCGACATTCATTATCCTAGACATGTTTCTTTACTGAATTTTACAATTTACCTTAGTCTTTGTTACATCAGTTCCTGGTTTTTAAATTGAATTAATCACTTTCAATTTCGTCTTGATAAAATTGAGATCATTAGTAACTTAGGTATTAAAAATCAATAGCTACCAGTGTTCCTTAAGGACGATACCTGGACTTTTCGGATATTACTGCTACGATCCCGTATACTTGCGGGGTTGCAAACAAGCACCACGGTACATTGGTCCGTTTGAGATCATTAGACGGGTTGGTGCATGCGCTTATGAGCTGGATTTGCCGAATAGATTGTCCTCAGTACATAATGTGTTCCACGTTTCAATGCTTCAGAAGTACGAACCAGACCTATCTCATGTTTTGCATCTGGACGAGATCGTACTTCGAGATGATGCTACTTACGAAGAGCCAGCAGTGCAGATCCTTGATCGTAAGGTGCAGAATCTTAGGACTAAGGACATTTCTTTTGTTAAAGTCTTGTGGAGGCATCATAACCTAGAGGAAGCAACCTGGGAGCTTGAGAGTGAGATGCAGAAGAAATACCGAGATCTCTTCGTCAGGACAAATTGATTGGACACATTACTCAGGTACTTTTCATTTAAATTTCGAGGACGAAATTTCTTTTAAGGGGGTAGATTGTAATCACCCTAGGTCTTATAATGCGTCCACGTCAATATGAATTTTTGAAAATTCTAAATAAATATAAAAATGATTGAAAACTTATTTTTAATGATCATTGTATGTTATTTAATCAAGATAAAATAAATTAGAATATTCGGATAGTTAGAAACGTGCGAAAAAAGTGTTAAAAAATAAGTCATCATACTGTTGACTGCGGTCCGTCGGATGTCGACCCTGGTCTGTGGTGAGAAAAACTTGGAAAAAGTGCCAAAAACACTGTGGACCGCGGTCCTTATGGGAAGACTGCGATCATCAATGGAAAAGTGCAGAAATGAGAAACTAGGTCACATCGGTGACCGCGGTCCATAAAGTGGCGACCGCAATTCGTAAAGTGGCGACCGCGGTCCATAAAGGGATGACCGAGGTCCATAAATTGAAGATTGAGGTCCATGAAGAAAAATCTATCTGAGGACCAAGGTCCGTCTGATGCCGACTGCGGTTCGTGTGCGAGCTATATATATGTTTCAAGCTCAGATTTTCTCATTTTGCACTGAAACTGCTTGGGATTCGGAGGAGACGACGCGAGAGTGACTTGAAGGTGAGTTTTGATTTTCCTTTGAGTTTTTCTTTAAAGTTTGATCTCATCTAGAGTATCTATCAATGATTAGTAAATCAAAATGCTAAAGAGCCATTTGAGAGTTTCTGTTGAGGATTTAATGGCTAAAAATCAAGCCAAATTTGATGAATTATCGTTCTTTTCCTTGTATGTGTGTTTGGACACCAAAATGGATGATTTATCATGGTTATTTGGTTGTGGAAATCAAGGAGTTGATTTCATTGAAAGGGAACCTCGTTTTTAGGCTTGAATCAAGGGGTTTCGGTGAATAAACGATGTAAACAACCATTCCCTAGTTGGTTTAAATGATTGTTGGGTGTCAAATACACTAGATTTAAGTGGTAAACGGGATTAGTAATCACAAGTATGGTGTACACATGTGAAATCCCATTATTTAGTTAGAAATTGTGTGTAGATCGTGGTTAACACCATACTGACCGCAGTCAATAGACTTGGATGTTGTTTTGGAGTGTTTTGGGTACACTCTAAAGCACTGAGTGATAATAGACCCTTAGGGTCGGGTTAGATGTGTATTAAAAGCCCAAAGTAATGTATCATTACCATCTAATGATGTAGATTGATGATAGTGGACTACTGTGCAAGGGGTGACGATCCAGCAGCGTTTCGGCGTGTACAGGTGGGGTTGATTATTTCTTCCTCACTCTTTAGTATTATGCGGACGTAGGATGCAGAATATGATATATGTTTAAATTCCTATACTTAGTATCATGCTAGGAATGTACGCCTTGGGTGGACGCCTTGGGTGGATTGATTTACATGATATCCTAATGTCCGGTTACTTGCTTTCTAGTACTAGGATATTATGATCAGCTTGGCATTCATTTGCTTTCTTTGCTTAGGTTAGCATTTTGATTAAACTTGTTTGTATGTTGTGTGGAATGAAAACTATGATTGTGAAACTAAAGAACATTAAAGGTTTATTAAGAACTCCACCTACTGGGGTGATGGACGGGTACTGGTGGCACATCGCGTTGAGGTTCTCCGGATATCCTAGGATGTCATCGTGGATATCCCCAACTAGGCCAAACTGCGAGTGACCGTATGAGACCCTCGAATTTGGAAATTCATGCAGATTTTTCCCTTGGTTTCAGTATCTTCTTGGGTCGTGGTCTCAGAGGTAGACTTATGTGTTATAAAGATGTCGTGCCTGATTGCGTTCAGGACCACAATTGGGATACTGAGGGTGGTTCACTCTTTCGGTTAATTCCTAATATCAGAGGGTAAATTCCTGATATTAGAGCTCAACAGATAAACTGACTAAGGGTTTGAAATGTCCCTAATGATTTGAAACTGTTTGCATGTTTCGTATGCTTGTTTGTATAATGCTATTGATGTATAGGAGAGATCCACTAGGCTATCGAGCTCATCCCATTTTTATTTTATAGGTACCCATGAGCCGAGTGCTCAATGAGGATGCAGACTGGTGACTGGAGGATGTATAGAGTGAGAGAGGGAGAGAGACAGTGATATTTTTTGTTAAACTATCTCTTTGTTTTGTACAGTTTTTATGATGTATGTTTGAAATTGGGCCAGAGGGCCATGTATCATATTTTTGTATATGTATAGACAGGACTGTTTTACCATCTTGAACACTATTTTATTTTGATTGATAAATTGATGATTTTTAGTTATGGTATGCAATACAGTGTTCAATGATTTAGAAAGATTTGATCCAAAAGAAATGCTTCCGCTACTATTATCTTGATTTCCAATATAAATATGATTTTGAACATTCGGTGAATTTGATTTGAAACCAATTGCTTAGTAAAGCATGATTAAAATGGTTATTTGACATTAAGAAATGATTTAAACCTCATGTATAGAGGTAGAAAGATAGATGATGATAACTGTCGCATGCCCGGGGCCTCGGCGGACCACGCGCTGAGCTTGGAGCTGCGTGACGCCCGACGACGAGGCCTTACATTGACAGACACAACGTCCGGTCTTGGGGTCGGGGTGTGACACCTACACAAGGTGATTTTAAATGCCTAATTTTTTATTACAAAAGTTAATTTTACCATAAATTTGTGTTTTACTACATTGCTAATAATATAGGTGCACACAAAATTCAAATTAGCTATACTTAGCTCATTTACACCCTTATAAATGTTTATATAGTTTATAGAGATCATATTCACTATTCTTTTGTGGAAAAACTATTGATAGCTTATTTAGACTAAATATGTTCCTTTGAAATATGTCTTGAATTGCTTACGCTTCATTAATGCTGCATTTTCTTACTTAAAGAGATTTTTCTACCTGAGTTAAACATCCAAGGCAACAAGGGACCCACTAGTTTTTCGAGAAAATTATTATGTTGATGATAATATTTAGCTCATTGCATTCTTAGCTAGCTATGTACTCGTAGAAATAAAACTAGTCTACTTCCTCTCTTCACATTATTATAAGCAAACAAACAACTGAACCTTCAAACTTGAAGATTAAGATTCAATACATTATTCTCGGTGATTATGGTATTTCTAATAATTTTAGATCATATATTCTAATGATTTCTTATCCTATATGGAGTATAATGTGCAAGGAAATCATGTTAGATTAGTGTGTAAGGAAATCATCTTAGATTAGTATTAATGTGATGCAAATTATGAAGTTGACAAAGATGATACGAGTGAATTAATTTATGGTGATGTAATTCATCATATAGACCAAGATAATGCTTCGCATATTCCAAGTAGACCGATTACAAGGGCCCATGCCAAAAGACTGAAAGAAATATTACTTGGGCTAATTCAAGACATTTGGGCCAAACAAGGTATTAATAAGGGCTTAGATAAATCAAAAGGAGCTATTAGTGTTATCCAAGTATAGGATAGTCAAAACTATAAAAAATAAAGAGTCTCTTCAATTCTCACAGGGCTTATTATGACTCTTTGTTAAGTGTTTCTTCAATTCTCATAGGGTTATTTATTGTGACTTTTTCGTAAGTATCTCTTCAATTCTCATAGGTTATTTATTGCGACTCTTTTTTAAGTGTCTCTTCAATTTTCATAAGGTCATTGTGACTTTTGGTTTTCCCTGGAGTTATACCTAGGATTTATATAAATTGGCTTGCTCATCTTTGAGAAAGGGTATCAAATCAATAAATTGAATATTTCATTTAACAATTTCAGATTTGAGAGAGGTTTTCTCTTATGTTCTTCATTGAACTCTTCTGAACTTATCAAGGATTGATCAACCTTGTGGTGTTTAACACTTTGGATTCTTGTATCTTTGTTATTTGAGGGTTCAAGTGGATCATCAAACTTGATTATAGTTTTCTTGGAGTGAACATACTTTTTTGAATGGGGGTTCTTAGGATCTAATTCCTAGTGGGTCTACATCATAATCTGGTCTTGCTTCTATCTACCGCAATAGAGGAAAGGATTATTGCAAAACACACAAGTGAGAAGCACTATCGCAATAGGCTAACGTTGTAACCAGAAGAAATTACTAAAGAAAGGTTGCATTACCATCATAAAGTATCACAATTACTTGTGGGAATCACAGAAAAATACACATGTTATCGCGGCAACCTATCGTGGTAACTAGAGAGACTTTACAGAAAATAAATATACACTACCACAGTAGGCTATTGCGGGAATCAATGTAAATTTTCAAAAACAAAGGAAAATGAAGATAGTACTACGATAATCAACATGAAAAGTGGATTTTTGTTCATGTTTCTCTCATCCCTTATTCTCCTATGACCTTGGTGCCCTAATACTTCAAATTATAGACCATAAACCATGCATTAAATGTAATACCCCAGAATCTTGTCAAAAATTTAAAATAAATAAAATAAGTTGAATAAATTAATTTCAAAGATTTTAAGAAATTTTTGGGTGCAAATTGTGGGTTGGCACATGAAAAATAAAATATATTAAAAATATAATATAAAATAAACAAATAAGACCTTAATTTGATAATTAAATGAAAATTAAGGTTTAGTAGAATTAATTATAAAATTTAAGGAATTGATTAAGAAATAAATAGAAATAAAATATTTACACATATTGGCTAATATGTGTATGAATAAGGTATGTGTTGGCACCATAAATGTTAATACTACATATAATAGGAATATGTGCAATTAAATAAAAATGTAGTGTACATGTATTTTCAAAAAAAATAAATCAAACATTATATAAATATTAATTAATAATTACATAATCTATTATCTGAAAATGAAATAGAAATAAATAAAAATACATGAAAATGGAAAATACAAATTATTAGCATCAAAAATATTAAAGAAATGGGAAAATATCTAATAAATATTAGTAAGTTCATAAAATAGAATAATTTATGCAATACAATCAAGTTTTTATCATTTAAAAAGTGGGTAATTGCTAAAATTCGAATTATAGAAGCTTTAAAAAGTAATTTTGTTATTAGAAACATGATCTAACGGTCCAAAACAAATCTGTAAAATCCAACGAATGAGATTGAATTCAAAAACGGCACCCAGGAGCACCGAATCACCAAGATCGAACGGCTCACGATCAATCTCTCAAATCCAACGGGCCAGAAACGATCGGCATGATCTAACGGTTCGGATGGTTTTCGTTGATCGCGAAAGTACAGCGATCGAGGAAAATCCAACGGCTAGGATCTGTGAATCCGTTCTGATGATCATCTGTGCCATACTCGAGGTCCATCCAACGACGAAGATCAAAGCCGTGTGGATCTGATCGGGAACTAGTGACGCGCTCGAGGACGATAACCGCTCCAGATCAAATTCATTGATCTTGATCGCGATCTGATGCTATGATCGAGGATCATCAACGGCTGAGATTCCACCCGCCAAAACCTAATCGTGAAAGAACACTCCGATCGAGGTTGATCAACGGATGAGATCGAAGATCCGACCCTGTTGCTTGATCCGAGAACAATCCAACGGTTTGTATCAAACAAGAATGCGTGTCCCGAGGCAAATGGAATGGCTGAAATTCTATCCGCCCGATCTGATCATGAATGAAATCTCGATGACGATCCTATGGCTCTGATTTGTTGCTCTGAAAATAATAAACGAAATACCGAAATTAAATTAGAAAAAAATTCAAAAAAATCCCAAAAAAATTTCTATAAACTTGGTTTTCCAATTCCAAACCAACTTGCTAATTTCCTATGCTTGGGAGGCACGAAAATTTAAATTTTTGTAAATTTCCCACCAAAAAACTTACCATTTTACATACTTTTGAAGCCTATATAAACCCCCCATGCTCACAAATCAAACCATCCCAAGCAACAAGAGTTTAGTTGTCATCATGTGCTTCAAGCCCTCTTCTTGGCTCTCCTTCTCTCTTGAGTGTGAGAAGTTCTTAGTTTGGGGATTCTTCTTGGGTCTTGGAGTTTGAGCATTGGGAACTATTGCTTCAACTTTGGGGGAAACTACATATCAAGGTGGAAGTGATTTCTTAAACTCCCCTTTTTCTTTTTTGATTCATTAGCATGTTCATTGTTTGTTTGGTTTTAGAAAACAATGATTTTCAGTCTTGTTTGTGTTTGAAAACATGTTTCAATTTCAGTTTTGATCCATGTTCAAGATC
>JAJIYU010009175.1:0-17258 GCA_030144865.1 Tinospora cordifolia | reverse complement strand
TCTTCTTCTTCTTCTTCTTCTTCTTCTTCTTCTTCTTCTTTCTTACGTGGTGCAATTTCTTTTTAACTACTTGTCCAACTAGTAGAATTAAAAACTGAATGCCAACTCAGCTTTTCCATTGCCAAGGATCTCACACAAAGCCAATGGCCTTTTGTCCCAAGTGGGAATATATTCATGATGGCCCACACCCCTCAACTCCTTCTCAAAAGCAAATACCACGCAAAGCATTCTCTCCTTTCACCTTTTTCCTCTGAAACCTTACTTGTTAAGCTTCTTCATCAAGTCCATCCCTAAACACCAAGATCAAGAAACTCCCGTAACCAAGAAAAATTTGTATTCCATGGCCCCTTCCCTTTCCCTTTTCCTCCTTCACTTCATCCTCTTGTCCTCTCCCTCAAAACAACAACAACCACCCCCGTCAAGCTGCCGATCAACCTGTGGCTCTCTTCCTCTTCAGTACCCACTTGGCTCTGGCTATGGCTGTGGCTCCCCTCGCTTCCACCCTTACATCTCCTGCTCTCCTTTGCCCGATCACAAAGATGACAACGATGACAAATATCAACTCCTCTTCACCACCCACACCGGCTCCTACCTGATCACTTCAATCTCCTACCAAACTTCCACCTTAACCATATCCCCTCCTCTCATGTCTACTTGCTCCTCCATGCACCCATCCCCGAACTTTGGTCTCGACTGGCCGAGCCCTTTCCAACTTGGTTCTTCTTCCTTCATCCTCCTCTCCTGTCCTCCCCCAACGTCTTCTCTCACCTTCAAAGGCACTCCGATTTGTGACTTGTCACACTCTCAGCTCTGCACTTCCCTCCACTCTTGCCCTGCCATCTCCTCTCTTGGCCTTCCACTCTTCTCCTCTACTAACACTTGCTGCGTCTACTCTCCCGCTAATCTTAACGCCAAGGGAGATCTTGACCTTCGAGCGCTTAAATGCTCTTCATATGCCTCTGTGGTGTCTCTTGGCGATTTGCCTACCGACCCTAACAGGTGGGAGTATGGAGTGGAGTTGAAGTATGTGGAGGCCGGCTTTGATAATAGTATCATGGCCGCGAGTTGCATGGCCTGCGAGAGGAGCCAAGGGATATGTGGGTATGCTCCGCCAAGGAATAGCTTTGTTTGTGTTTGTAAGAATGGAGTGAACAGTAGCTATGACTGTTTGGATGCCGATCATCAAGTTGTTGCTCCGTTTTGGGGCTCTGAATCATCATCTTCTCGTCATCACCGTTGTCGTTACCCAGCATTATTTGTTGTGATTTGTCTTTTGGTCTTGTTTGTGTAGTTGGCTGGCCAAGTTGGGCGACAAGATTAGCGCTTGATGAGGTAACATCCAATGCATGCAAGAATTCTCAGCTCTGGTTTTTCATTCTGTCTTTTTTTTTTTTTTTTTGAGCAATGCTCAGCCAATGCATAGCGCACATAATGAACATAGATTTCATCATTTCAATTTATATATGTATCAATTACTAGCAATATGAACACCCACTTAATCAGTCTTTGATGCAGCAGCGCGAATTTAGAAATTTGATCTTCATCACTCTTCATGGCTGAAGCGAAAATTTGTCCGGAAAAAAAAAAAAAAAAAGAAATTGGGGAGGAGAGCGGAAATGGGGCGATAAATAATAATATGTTAATATCTTTTTAATATATATATATATAGCATAAGCATAATATCAATGAACTTTTTGGAAATGTAAATGCAAGGTAACATTGCTTAGGAAAATCTCAAAAATTTGTATCACTTGAATATTATATTTTCTTAAATAACGATACAAATTTATTTTTTTTTTTTGAGGTACTATATCGTACACATCAGTTTACGACCACATCAAACTCTTTTTTAAAAAATAAAATAAAATAAAATAAAAATTACTGTCTTTCCTTACCAAGAAATCGTTATATTCTAAGCAAAAAGAGAGAAACCGGGTCAGTGGAGGGTGACGAGTATCCAAATCCATTTTGAGAATCCAACTTTAATCTCTAGTGATCTGCCTGTCATTGCTGTCAATCTCACATCATGGAACGCCAAACAACCTTAGTGCACTTTCCTTGCCATGAGATCATGAATTTTTCTCCAGTGCCAAAGTTACATGGATTAAAAATGCTGTATAGTTCAATTGATCATTTAAAGTCCAAATTTTAATACTTGTAAAAAATAATTAGCGTAATATAATTGCCAAAATAATCAACTTCTAGCAAAAAAAAAAAAAATTAATAATAACTTTATAATATAAAGTTCAAATTTTCAATGAACTATAAAGATACATTATTATAAGTTATAACAAACAATACCATAATTTTTTTAAAATTGACTTTTAAAAGTTATAACAAACATGATTAAAATTATATTACATGGGCAAAAGCTCACAATTCCACCTGGTCAATAACAATGAACATGTTGGGGCTTTATGAGAAAATACATCATTAATTTCATTGAGATGAAGTTCTATAAGGTTGGTGCAATTTTTACCCATACAGCAAAAAGGAGGAAAGAGGTAAGGGGAATTACTAATGAATATAACCCGACTATGATGTTCTCATTAAGCCAACAATTCATTGGCATCCAGCAACTATTCAGCAAGATTATCTATGTTCAGCATGTTGAAGAATTCAGACTTGATTTCAAATATCAAATATGTTTTGTTCAAGTCTGGGGAATGCTGAGTTTTACCTGTGCTCGAGCAAAAAAAACCATGCTATTGAGCCAACAATGCTGGTCGGTGATTGCCATAATAAGACCCCCCAGCCCTTTACTTCACTAATATCCAGACCGATTATATAACAAATACCCAAGTATCTTCGAGCTGAAATAGAAATTTTAAAGAGTCATTATTAGGACCAGATGAAATAAAGCAAAATATATAGATAACAAATAAAAGATGAAGTGAGAGTAATAATATTTCTTTAATCTTTCAAGAAATCATTCTCTATTTTCTTTCTGCACAAGGAGGAATCTGCTGCCAATGCCATCTAATTGAGTTAAATAAAAGAAGGAATCTGCTCAAAAGTCTCAGATCACTTAACTCAAAAGTCTCCAATCACTTTCATCAAGAATGCATACTCAAAAGCTGCCTCTTCACATTGGCCAAAACGTCCACCTTCACCAAAATGCCCACCACTCAAATTTGTTTTCAATATTACCGAATGGGAGCATGAAGGGCACATTTTCTCTCGCACTTTAGCAACCCATTTAGCAGCTTCCCAAACTCCAACCCTGAGAAATAAAAATAGAAAAAAAAAAAGAAAAAGAAAAAAAATGGAGACCACTCATAAAGTTTTTATATATGTATTTGGCAGTGGTGTAAGCACACATGATGTATTAATGTAAATACATGTCACATAAATCAATGCAAGATACTTTTTGGAAAAGCATGCTATCAAAAACAGAAAAGGCAGCAATAACAACTGTCCAGTCTATGCATACCGTGAATCATGAAATGATGCAGTTACCAGCACTGAAGGACAGCATTCAATTGAAGGAATATTATCATAGGGAGAATAACTTTGAATAAATTTGAACTGTGTTGGGACATTTGGGTCTCCAAATTCTTCATGATCCAAAGTGGTGAGTGGCAAGTTGGGGTCCAACAGAGTGTTGCACACATCAAGAAATGGAACCTACAAAAGGCCACCCAAAAAAGGGGGGGCTCTCTGTTAATACATCCACCATGCAGAGTGTGATATGGAAAATCAAAACAAATGGTAAAACAAATGGTAAAACAAATTCATAGACAAGAAATGCCAATTGAAGTCAACAAGAATGATATTTCTGTTGACCAAATGTGTGGAGAAACAAGTTTTTTTTCCCCTCTTCATCAAGGCAAAAGGAAAAATATCATTAATAGATCAACTGCTCACATCATGCTTTGGTAAAAAAAAAAATCCCTAGATATGAATCAATAATCTTTTAAAAAGGGCCCAACAGTTGCATGTCATTCTTTTGTCCCTTTTCAACATCCCTGATACAGAACAGTTACGAAAGCTTGAAACAATAAATATGAGTAATTCTTTAAATCAAATCTTTTTCATTGAACCACACTACTCCAACTAGAATCTCTCTTACCAACTTTTACTACTCTTTTACTGTATCTATGTTAATGCAAGTAATTCTGTTTGTATTGCTACTAGACAAATCATTCGTAGCTGGAAATTCTTCTTTCCTTTGCAATTTTGCTTCGTCCGACAAAATTCGACCAAGATAATGTAATAGCTGACTGCGAATAGAAAACACCTTTAAGATCTTTTTCTTTCTTATAACCTTATTGAGAAAGAAAGAATTATAACATGATTAGAAGATACCTTCAAGATTGCAGCACGGAATAAATATGGATGCATGTTTATCATTGCTCCTAGAAGAAGACCTCCAGCACTAAAGCCAGCACCACAAAGGCGGTCCTTATGAACGTAATCCTCATTAATCAGGCAGTTGGCACATGCCACAAAATCTTGTATGGAATTTTTCTTGAACAATCCAGTACCATCTTTATGCCATGAAGGACTAGGACCACCGCCACCACCCCTGAACAATATTGTGCAATACAATCAAACTATAGGAAAAACTAATGAACAAGAGCAAGCCGCCTTGCACCTATAATAATAAAATTTGAAACATAGGTCAGACATGTATCCAACTGGGTTATCCAAAGAGCATTTGATCAGCAAGAATGTGATATATCTCATTCAGTTTCTTAACCCAATTCATTGCTTAAGAATATATTAGACATAAATTTATCATAAATTATTATAAAACCTTGTGTATGTTGAAATTAGGATAAAATGCTACAACGGTACAACATTAAAATCAGAACTTGGTTTAATAGTATTTATTTCAAGTTTGGAACATCGATGTTAATGAAGCTAACACATCAAAGTAATCATCATTTAATCAAGTGAATAAATACCAGCTCTCTGAATATTAATAACTATAACAGCAAAACCTCATCCTTAACTCCTGGTCATCCTATCAAAGTTAAAAGACATACACTAAAAGAAAGACAAAAAGTTGGAGCAAAATCATACAAAACCTTGCGATCATCTTGCATTTGTCTCTTCCTTCTGCTGTAGTGGCTCTTAATTTATAAATAAACTATAACAAAAATTCAAAATTCATTTATACCTTCTGTTGATCACTACTGCATCTAAAATAAACTCTAAATTAATGATAAAAACCCAAGAAAATGATAAATTCATAAATTTTATACATCAAAGACAACCAACAAAAATGATTAAAAATTAGAAAAAAAAAAGTCTCCAAGGATAAAAAATGTCCATGAAGTTACCTCACATCAGCAAATGCCACAACCCAACCACGATCAAGCAAGCTCAAGCGTTCTACACACCAACTTTTATCAAGATTTTCCCCATAAGATCCATAGCCAAGTAATATCCCTGGAGAATGACCCTTGGTGTGAGCTCCCTTAGAGAATAAAATTGTCAAGGGTACTGAGACACCATCATGGGAAATAACTTCTTTCCTTTCATAAGATAATGTTTCAGACAAATCTTTCCATAACAGCAATTCGGTATTTTGAGTGTCTAAAACCTTGTCAGTAATGAATTTATTTTTCGTAACACCTACTACTTCTTCTTGTTGAACAATGGAAAATTTCTGATTTGACATATCATAGTCAATGATTACATCAGGCATCTGCAATAAATGAAAGACCAGAGAAATCCAGGTAAGTTTCTGGTAGGCCAGTACTCCATCAAAAGCAGAAAAATGCACGTTTAAGAAATCATATGAACTCAATGATCCAAAGAGGTAGATTCAACTGATTTTCCAAGACAAAATACATGGAAACTTTCTCGTCAGAACCCTAAAAAATGGCAAGAGATATTCCCTACATTTTATAGAGTAGCAAGAGAGTTTTGAGAATAACAGAATTCGATAGCAATGAGTATATAGACTCAAGACAGTAGTCTACACTCTGAACCTCTAGGTGGGGAAAGAATTGGAAGCACACCACCATGTCACACCATGATTCTCAAGGGAGTCTATTAGTCATTCCTCAAAACTGAATCAAATCCTTTCTGTACAATGGTTCATCACATATTTACTAGGTGCAATGCAAACAACAAGTCAATCCAACTTGCCTAGGTGGACTCGGACACAGGATCAACCCATGTTGTGTGAATTGTGCTCTAGGTTAATAAAGAAAAAGTGAAATTACTTCTATTTAACATAATCAATTATAGTCATTCTGCTCTAAAATAGTGCATAGATATTAAATCTCCCGATATGAGAAGAACAATAGCCATTAATCTTTCCCCAAGATTCCAGTCTACAATCCAGACTAAAAGCATATGAATGCCAATAGAGAAAAGATTTTAAAAAATATATTAAAAATGCATTTCCAACTTGAAATGTTGCCCTTCTACATACATATATTTTAAGCAATTTTAAAAAAGAAAAATCATGTAAAGCTTGAAGAAAGGCTAAGAAAACTAATAAATTAGTAGTATTGAAATAGACTCCCCCCTTCCCACCGCGTAGTACAAAAGCATGTTCCTATTAAAGAAGAGATTCACATCATTTTCATCAAATCAAAATCTACAAAGTTGAGCAATGATCAGCACAGCATTATACTAGCTATCATGGAAACAGTAAGATTGTTTCTATCTATAGTGTCAAACAGGAAACTTATACCACTGGAGATGAAAGCACCACACGATAAATAGATGTCATGAAGTCATGGTTAGATCCAGGTGCAATTTGGCAGAAGTTTGAGGGCAAGGGAAAAATCCAAGGATTCAGATCATCAAGTGTCATCTGGTGCTGAAAAACAAATTGTAAGAAAAAAAAAATAAGTCGCTCTGGATATCCCTGCTATTATCATTCTGGTCAACTCACACACTAATATAGAAATTGAATTTCAAAGATCACCTTACAATTAGCATCAATAGGCATGGCGATGGAGCAAAACATTGGGCAACCCTCTTTTTCAAGGAAAAGCACCATATGTCCATCAAAAATATCCATATCTTGAAAGCTGCCATGACAACCGGGTACAATAACATTCTGGCAGTTGGAGAAAAGGGCAGAATGAATGTGAGCGACCCTTAAGAAAAAAAAAATTAAAAAAAAAAACTGTCCCTTTGAAGTTTCATGATAAAACTAAAATTATGTCATACCATATGAGCAGGCAAATATAATTACACCTAGCCAAATAAAACCAACTTCTTCATGCTACATAAGTTTTTAATATTGCCTAACTCACCACATACACTGTGACAAAGACAAACTAACAAGAAAGTGATAAAGGCAGCAACATTTAGTAAAATTTATCAAGACAAAGGAACTGCCAAGCAATCAAAGAACACAACCATATCTGACAAGCACAAAGTTCCACCAACTACTACTTAATTATCTCACATGCACATGCATTTTTAGCAGTTCATAATTCAACAAAAAAAATTTACATATGGCATAACATAACAAGTATCAAATTGCATATAAAATTAAGCAGAATTTTCACTTTTTTATTCAAACAATATTGTCAAAATAGGACTTTTTGAACAATGTATGCACATATCCTATCCAAAGAAATTTTGAACACAAATTATGAAGTCCATTAAATGAATCAGTTAGGAAGAGTAGCATATTAACTAATAATGGGAAAGATGGGAAAAGTGGAAAGTAGAATCCTAAGTTAATACAAGTAAAGATGATTAAAAAGTATTATCACAAAAGATTCTTCTCTTAAGAAAGCAAAGCAAAGAAAACTAATTCGTGTTGCCAACTCTTTGGAGCAGGCAAAGAGCTCCATTCCATCAAATTGAGTTTCCTTCTATTTTTTATTACAGGAGGTGGGTTTTGTTCATCTCCATCATTTTCAAACGGCTGCTAAAAATGACATAAAGAAGGAAATTACCAGGCAATTTGAAAGACCCAAACACTTTGACCAACAAGACTTATATGTACATCAAATTTACTTTGGGGGAAGATAGTACTCAATGATAAATGAAAGGGATGAAAGATCGCTTCGAGAGCACCCCACGGTAAATTTTTTTTTTTTGTTTATGTAATATGATATCTTTGTTTGTGAAACAAAAAAGTGAAAATTCTATGGGGCAAGGGGATGGAGAGGGTGCAATATAAGGAAGTTCGTGCAGATTGACAATAGAGAATAGTATCATAGCATGACCCTAAGGTCATGGGTCCCAATTCAGATTGCCAATGTATGAACTCTACAAATTAAATTTTGAACTAAATGGTCACAATCATGGTCATACTTGAGCAGAAAAAATTGGAGGGACTAGAAGAGAAGAAAGAATTGACAAAAATGATAACTGTAAGTCAAAGGTGTGGAAGTAGGAACATATAAATATATGGAAGTTTAGAAATGGAAATAGACCTGTATAATACAAAACCCAACATCCTGCTTTTGCCAAAATGCAAAATCAACTAGGGGCTATGAGTGTGATCTTAGACCACCATTGATGTATGCATTTCTTTCATGATTTTGAGGGAGATGATGATGACTCTAGATATTTTCAGACATTATGGATAAAAGGCTTCATAATGATGCTAAATTGATAGAAGGAGAAACAAAAAATCTGTGTGTTTGTGCTTCTAATTCATCAAATGCAAGTACGTGACCACAGACAACATTTTGTTTACGGAACTTCTTGCTGATGTGTGGAATAAGTTGGATACAAGAATGAATTGCAAATTATGAATGACAAATGCATATGCTCCAGAATTGACTGGCAAGGAACTAAGCCAAAAAGTAAGAGAGTAAAGGTAAAGCCTGCATTAAAGGCTTGTGCAATCTTTTTGACAGATCCTATATTGAAGATTGGAAAGTTGTCACAGCAACAATCGATGAAATATTTTTATTTTATTTTATTTTTTATTTTTTATTTTATTTTTATTTTTATTTATTTTTTAGCAGGAACAAGTACTTTATTTTATTTACTTCAAAGCAGTACATTGAAAAATAGAATTACGAAGACCTCCAAGGATTCTTGGAGAATTACTGACCAATTACATCCATGTTCAGTAAAACTTTTACACCACTCCATGAAGTCAGACAACCTTATTAAATCTGTAGACAACAACTCCAACCCCACCACCCAATCTGCAACAGAAGTAACTGGAGCCAAATTTGCAGCGTGGATTCATGAACTGGCCATTAGTTTTCTAGCATCCCATAATTGGGATGCGCATTTTGATCTCCCGGAGAACACCTTATCATTCCTTTCCAACCATAGCAGAAAAAGAGTGGTGAAAGAAGCAATAAATGCTGCTTCCTTGCCCATACTAGATACAATAGTGTGTTGTGTCAAGTTAAAGCTCTACTCCACTACTCCAAAGATTGGGGAATGACAAATCTGTAGCCCGAAAGAGACACCCATCTCTCCCACAGTACATGGATAAAGGAAATAAGAGAAAAATATGATCTAGTGACTTGGCATTCTGAAAGCAAATTATACAGCAGAGGGGAGAAATAGCCACATTAGGTAATTTTCTTCAAAAGTTGTTCATTGTATTCAGGGTTCGTTATTTAGTGAAAATCAAAGGGATTTACAAGAGAGAATAAACCATTATTTTCAAGGGACCATGAAACCTTGTCTGGTCGAAATGAGAGTCACTTGATCTAATAACATAAGAAGGTTTATTCACAGAACAATGACTAGAATTTACAACACTTCCATGACCTTAAAAGTTCCAAGAATTAATAGAGTTTTCTTTTTTTTTTTTTTTTTTTGGTTTCTTGTTGTTGAAATTTGAAAATGATCCTATCAACTTGTTTTTCATTCTATAGTGATTCTAGGGTTTCTTCCATCAAACCACTCAGACAATAAAGGTTTTTCCTCTTCAAGATATGTTTACCATGTCAAATGCATTGTGTTATGCAATTTGGAACCTAGTTTGCTAATTTTTATGAGTGCTTCGGTTCATTCTGCACGAGAATTTATATAATTATTTCTTACATTAAAAAAAAAATTTGACCCTACAAATGGGAATATTTAAAACATGACACACATGAAACGTCTACTACCTTCTCCCAAGACACTTCCCATACTGCAACAAAAAAAAAAAAAATATAAGATAAGCATCTTCACGCAAAACATCTAAGCATCACGTTTTAGACTTCTTTTACATGTGGATGCAGGCCCCATTTTGTGGCTTCAAGTAAAACGTAATTATTACCATACGTACAGTTAAATGATACAAATATATGTAAAATTTTCAGAGCAGTTTTTATGATTAGAAAAACCTATCCCAAGCGTATACAGATTGTGGCATTCTGACATAATATTCTGACAATGCATTTTACATGAACATACAACAAAACAAGGCTGAGTTGCAGTTTTCTTTTTAATTTAAATCACTATTTTGCACATCATCTATCATAAGGAATAAAACCTCTTGATCACTCACATCAGTCAAAATCCAATTGGAAGTTCACAAGTACATTGAATATTAAACAACTCTTGCGAGTGAAAGGAGCTTCAGAATTGAATGAATTAAGCTATGCAGGAAAAAATATAATTGACCTGCCAATTAGATGATTGTAAGTCTTTGACTTCACATCTGGCCAAGTAATAACCTCCACCAACCAAATCTTCATTATCCATCAAAGGAGTATTTGTAAGAATATAGAAGAAACCATTGTGATGTTCCAAAAAATACTGAACGCCCTGCACACGTTTCCTTACTCTTTGCAGCCCATCCACTGGGTCATTAGCATCTATAACATGAACCTGAAATAAAAACAACAATTGAACTCTACCGTGTTAATAATTGAGTCCTGCTTACCAATTAGATTTAAGAAGACTAAAGACTAAGTGAGTAACCTTCCTCAGATGAAGTTCTCGAACTAGAATTCACAGTTATAAACCTTCCATCCTTTGTGCTTGTTATGTCCACACAAAAATTGGAGTCACTTTCTGAAAAAATTGTGATAGCATCTTCGGCACCTGAACCTAGTCCTGTACAACATACCCTGTGAACAAAAAATAAGTACGGGAATATTGCTAGCCCTCAGCAGAAATGCATGAAACAGTGGCACAGGCCTTGCCTATAAGGTCGTTGTTTCTCATCTGAAAGGGTGTAGAACAACGTTTGGCTATTGTTTGCCCATGCCAAGCTTACAACCCCATCAACTCTTGATTTTGGAAAAACAAACCCAGTCTGAAGGTTTTTGATTTGAAGCATGAATTGCTCACTCCCGGTAATATCAAGCGTATAGGCAAGAAAGTTGTGATCTGGTGAAACTCGGCATGTGCCCACATGAACATAGCCTGCAATAAAAATGCACCAAGATATTATAAATATAATTTTTAAAAAATGAAGCTCTTAAGTTCATAATTAATTGATAGCTACTAAAGTTCAAATTTTGATGAGTTTACATGCGCAACAGAGGAACCCCATAGTACTTTAATTACCTCATTCCATATCTCCCATATTTATCTCTCCTTTTTGGTAGCTAAATTAAAGGTACCCTTTCCACTATAAATGTCACTGAAAAAAAATATGAGTCAAATTAAGTTCAAATACTCTAGAGAGCTTTTATATTTTATCCACCTCAAATCATTTTCCAAACATATAATCGAAATTAAATCCCATAACAGATATAGGATTAAGAAAATATCTTAGTTCCTTCTGTCTTCCAAACTTTCATGATAACAGACCAAAAATCACTATGACATTCTGAAGCTGTTCTCTCCATTCAATAGAAATTTAAATGGCACTTAGCCTTTTCTACTTCTTTTATACAACCTATTAGGAAAGAGTTTCATAAAATAATAGAAGGTCTAATATATTTTCTCATCTCCAACTTCTCAATTAATCAGTAAAGAGTTTCATATAATAATAGAAGGTTTAACATATTTACTTATCTCCAACTTAGAACAAGAACAATATACGTATTGGCATCAAGTGCATTGCATAACCAATATGCTACTTTGAGTATACTCCAAATGCTATATAGTAATATACACTTCAAATCATATGAAAAGCACACTTATGACATGAGAAAACTTAGATAAGAAGACACAATTAACATTATCTACTTAACATTTGCTATTAGGGAGGACAAAAAACATGTTCAGGGACATAGATAATTTCCTTCCATCTATGCAAGGAAAAATAGCACAAAGACATCAAGCAATATACACATTTCAAAACTGTTTGAAGAAATTAGCAGAACATTCTCCAATCTTTGTAAAGAAATGCTTTTTATTCTGCAAGTTTGATGAAGGTGCAGATATGCTACCTGACATCATTTTGTAATGGCATGTATGGAGATTTCTTGTCACCTTTCGATAATTAATGAATTATGTTTCCCTTTCAAAAAAATAAATAAATAAATAAATAAGATGATAAACAAAAGCCCGTTTGAAGAAATTAATTTCAAGGGCCACTTCATTTGAACATTAGAAAATGTTTTAGCTCAACAAGCATGAACGTGGGGTTCAAGCCCTAAGAATGCTTTTGATAAAAGTCTTTACCAGTTGCCCAACACTAATAAGATAGGGTTATATATGCTGCTAAAATATAGTAGCAAATGACTCTGGGGTATCTTCCCACAAGGATGTCCGTATCCGTTTCCTTAAACTTTTTGATAAATATTTCAGCTGCATCGATTGCATGGAAGATCTTCCTCATGTCCCATGGACAATCTTGAAAATAGTTTCCCATATTGATCTTCCCCTCAAATCATTAAATCACTTAGAAAGTTCAGACAACAAGTCCATAAAGTTTTCCTTCTTGTGGTAAGTCATCATTACCATCCTTGTATTCTTAGTTCTTCTAATTCCAAATTCTCTTCCATTTTTTGGTCTACAAGAATTTCCCATTCAATCAAGGTCAAGCTTCAGCATGATTTAATACCCTCATGACAAAACATCATCATCTACTTTTGCTTATTGCATGAATTCAATAACAAAATGGTCGGCCACCCAGTCATCCAACAAATTTCTTTATTGTACCCTTTATCCTCTTCTTGTGTCTATTGGGTCTTTTACTTCAATCATTGGATCTCAATTATCTACAGAGCACAACTACTATGGAGAATAAAACATTTGCATTAGTATAGAGTTAAAAATAAATAAATAAAAAATGTATTATTATCCTTGTAGAAACTTTAAGGAAAAAAAAAACAAACTGAAACAAATGATTTCGTCCACTTAAACACTAAGAAACAGTAATTGATGTATGTTGGAACAGCCACATCGTATTGTCCATCTGATGTTGCAAGCACAGTTGGCATTTTGGTGTTGAACATACAAGCTTTCAGCCACATAGGATTTACCATACTGTTATAAGATCTTGGTCTATAAGGCTGCAATGGAAAATGTTTCTGGGAAACTTGCTATATTCATTAAACTTCTAGAATCCTACTTTCTGCAATTCAAAAATAAGAGAAAGTTTTTTAAATAAAAATCCATGATAATACTTTTTTGTATCAAACAAGCAATTAAAGGAGATCTTTCAAATTCAGAATATTTTCTAAATCTTTCAAATAATACCTTCTAAAACATTTCTTCTTTAGCATACTTTAATTAAAAGAAGAAATATATGTCTTCCTTAGTTCTGCTCTTCTCAGAACATAAATTAAAAGGAAAGCCTCTTTGAAGCTATATGTCAAATACTCTATGCAAAATACTTTTGAAAAGATTATGCAATCTACTTTGGAAGCATTTTAAATTTTGAATAACAGGTAAATTTTATGAGCAACAATTCCCATTATAGTTATGTAGCTCGTCTATTTAGAAAAGAAAAAAGGATTCTAGAAGATCATGGGCTTACACAACAGCCTACAAGACTCATCGTCTTGATTTTGCAATTGAGTGTTCCATAACTATGTCACACGATATGTGTAATAATCGACCCAGAAGACTATGCTGTTATGAAAAGTTATGTACTTGGTTGCCTATAAGTATAAAAGAGCTCTAGAGGTTCAAACATCACTCAAGGACAAAAAGAACTTGTTATGTACTATACAGTATTTCATAATTTCTTGAACTTGAGCATTTATTGTATTACAAGCGTTTCTTAGGGTTGTAAAGAGTGAGGTTGTGAGAGAAAACTTGAGAGCTTTCATCCAGACTCCATGAAGTAAAATTGGGGTCACTGATAACTGATCGGATTACATAAGTCTACTAACAATCTCAAAGATGTGAACAACCATCTTGGTTCAACGAGGTTTCAAGTTGCAAAGTGTCACATCACTGTCCTAATTACTGTGTTAGTCCAGTTGCAATAATTTTGCAAATAGTTCGTAGTGGAATCCTTTCACTGGGCTAGGTCCCACAAAAGTATGTGTTTTCCTAACTGCATAAACAATTCCGTGTCTCCTCTCTTTACCCTGCTTTGAATTATTTTTGTCGTGCTTAATTTTGATTTTTAAACTCTATTTGATCTACACTCACATGACTCAAGAACTTACAGATATTAGACAAATATATTATACTTTTAGTATATAGGTATCTTAGTCCATTCTTATTTTGGATGTAAGGCTATATAAGTCAAGCTTGTCTTTGTTAGAATGTATTCTTTTCACAACCATAATAAAGATAATTCTTCTTCATCATGGTATCAGAGCCGATACGGACGGCTGCACTACGATTGCTCGCGATCATGAATCAGTGAATATCTGTTCATTGCATTTTTCTTTTGCACAGAAGCATTTCTTTCTTCTTTGTTTCAGTTTCGATACTGTTCCTTGTAGTCGTTGCCTCTGTTTGCTTGCTGATCGCCGTGCCTCTGCTTGCCTCTTTCGGTGCTTCCCCTTTGTTTCCTAGTGCTGTTTTCTTTGCATCACAACTTCTTCTTCCTTGTGTCTATTACAGAGACGACTGCAATTTCTGCTACCAAAGAACGCTGGTTGCAGCGACTTCTGCTATCAGCAGCAATTTCTACAATTTCTGCTGTTGTTCCATTGCTTCTCTTTGCGATTTCTGCAATTTCTACAATTTCTGCAACTGCTTCTCTTTGCTGATGATTTCTCCACAATAGTCCATCTCCTTGCTGCTGCATCTGCTTTGTCTGGTTCATTGCTCTGCGTCGATCTTCATCTCTGTTTCTTTGTTCGGCCACCGCTGCATTTCTGGTTCTGGTTCTTCATCTCTCACACCGCTGCATTTCTGGTTTTGTTTTCGTCCACCATTCTCGCTGTTACATCCCTGCTGCTATATTGGTCTTCGTGCTGGTTTTGCTGGTCCATGCTCTGTAATGCCTTGTTTCTTCCCTTCTCTTGCTACTCAAAATCGTTTCTATCCTTCTTGCTGAATTGCTGAAATCCTGAATTGTTGAATCGCTGTTAGCACTTCCGTCCTTCTTGCTGTTTATCTCTGCTCATCTCTCTGCAATTTGAGTGTAGAAGAAAAACATAGGAACCGTGGAACTGTGCAATTTTTCAACCGAAGGCCTTGCTGTTTGGTATTCGTCTATTGCTTGGTTTTCAATTTCACTATATTATTATGGCGGGTGAATGAGATGATTCTCTCCAATCTATTAGTGTTCGATTGGATGGGCGGAATTATTCCTATTGGAGTTACGTCATGAAGAATTTTTTGAAAGGCAAAAAGTTATGGAGTTACGTCACTGGCTCTTTCACTAAGCCTACGGATCGGATCAATAAAAAATACACAAAGTTATTAGATATTTGGGATGCTAACAATTCTAAAATTATTACCTTGATCAATAACTCAGTTGAGCAACCAATTGGCACCCAATTAGCAAAATTTGACACCACTCAAGATGTATGGGACTACTTGGCAAGGTTGTATACTCAATCTAACTTTGCTAAACAATATCAATTGGAAGTTGATATTCGTGCAGTTCGCCAAGGGAATATGAGTATTCAAGAATTCTACAACACTATATCAAATCTTTGGGATAAACTAACCCTTACCGAATCTAGTGAACTTCAAGCCCTTGCTCCATACATTTCTCGTAGAGAAGAACAACATCTTGTTCAATTTTTAATTGCTCTTCGAGATGATTTTGAGGATCTTCGTGGTACCATATTGCATCATACTCCTCTCCCCTCAATCGACTCTGTGGTTAAGGAACTTTTAGCTGAGGAGATTAGATTGAAGTCTCAAGCAGGTAAAGTACTTCTTCCCGTACCTGACCCTTCTGTTTTGGCAATTCCACGTCAATCCTTCAATTCCTCCCAAAACAAACAGCATGCTAAGGTTGACATTGATGAATGTAGTTTTTTAAGCAAAAGGATCATTGGAAATCTCAGTGTCCTCAACTATTGTGCAAATCTTCCACTCAGCAACAACAACGTGGCTCGCAGTCCTCGCACACTAGCACCACTGGATCTGGTTCATCCTTATCTCCTACTCCCAATTTTGCTGCACTTGTTGAACAGATTCGGAAGTTCCTTGCAGTTCAGCCTCATGCCATGTCAACATCCTCCTTTTTAGGTTTGTCCTCCTCTAAGCCTTCAAGTATGTCATCATCTACATGGGTCTTTGATTCTGGTGTTCTCATCACATGTTATGTGATCCTTCTTCATTCATTTCCTTGTCCTCTTCATCTAATTTATCTGTTATGACTGTTGATGGTACGCTTATGTCCTTAGCTGGTGTCGGTCATGTTGTTACACCTCACCTATCTCTTTCTGATGTCTATTGCATTCCTAATCTCAAGTTGAATCTTATTTCTATTGGTCAACTTTGTGATTCTGGTTATTTTGTTCACTTTTCTCCTACTTCTGACTCTGTACAGGATCCATTCTCAGAAGCTGATTGGGACAGGCCGTAGGCATGGGGGATTATAAACCTTGGAGCGGTTGAATGTTCTTGATGTAGCTGCTTCTAGTGTTGATTTGTCTTCTTTTCGTTTAAGTCCTAATTCATCTAACTTCTACGTATGGCATTCTCGGTTAGGTCATATTTCTGCTTCTCGTTTGCAATTTTTGGCATCTAAAAGCAATTTAGGCAACTTAAAAGTTCATGACATTTTTTATTGTTGTGGTTACAAATTGGCTAAATTCTCAGCCTTGCCTTTTCCTCAAAATATTTCGATATCTCTTGCACCTTTTGATTTGACTCATTCCGATGTATGGGGACCTGCACCTATTTCCTCAAAAGGGGGATCTCGACATTTTTTTTTTTTTTTGAAACAGAAACTATTGTATTAATAACGAAAGAAAAATACAAATAGGCCAGATGAGGTATCCGGCTTTAGTTTTCATCATGCGTACAATGCGAGATAAGAATAGATTGGAAGATTGAACCTCCATTACATAACCAATCCGAAAAACTATAACCCGACCCTAACT
>JAJIYU010009174.1:0-17245 GCA_030144865.1 Tinospora cordifolia | reverse complement strand
ATGTCTGAAACTGTTTAATGGTCAAACTGTACTTTTAGAACATGACAATATTTAATACATCGTTTACTTTCGCACTTTAATTAAATGGATGTTTAGATTACTCTGATGTGGTATGGATGTCGAGGTTAGAAAGGCTTAACGGCGGCTGGGAAGACTCGACTCGATGAGTCAGATCGTTGAGCCGCCATGCCGGTCGGGTCGCCCTTTCGCCTAGGGAAGGGGTCCCGACAATAATATTGGTTTATGGTATATAATTGGTGTACAGTGCTGAAAAAAATATTAGTATGTGGTATACAGTTGGTATGCAGTGCTAAAAAAACATTATACAGGAAATTTCTATGAACGAAACCAGGATTTTCTAGATATTAGAAGATGACTTTTGATCTTCGGAAACGAGACAATGGAGAGCTTGACATATTTTTATATATCAATTTAACTCAGCTAAATAATTTATTTAATTAATTTTTTATTTATTTTATTTTTTGTTTTCAATGTGACGGTAGCAATTATACATATCCTGTGGAGCTTTTCTTTTTCATTGCAATATTTCTTCTCTGGCCCAGCTTTTATTGTGAATGGTGCTAGCCACTCAATTGAAGATTTTTTTTTATTGGAATCCGCAGTGTCAATCAATCTTAGTCAGCATGTATCTACTTTTTTTTTTTAATAAATTTTCCTGCGAAACTATGATCAAGTTAAAATAACTAGCAAAGCTTCAAAAACATCACACAATAAGAATTTAATCATCATTATATAGTAGTATTTTTGAGATAGTATATTATAAGTTGGTTGGTCATGTGAACTGAATCAGACATATTTACTAGCAAAAAAAAAAAAAAAAAAAAGATCTATATATTGTAAGGGAAGCTCACATGTCAATTTTTAGTTTTCAATTGTTGTATTTTTATAATAAAATTCAAAGTTTTTATTATTTATTTTGAGACGTGAAATTCCGTGGCTCATTTATATCAATAATTCCAAAAAAAAGAAGGGCCCTATGTTGCTTATCCTAATATTTCCCGATGCAAAACATAAAATAGAAACCTCGTCAGTGACCTTGTGAGGAGAGAAGAACATGAGAAAAACATTTTCGACCATATTTTTTTTTTCTTTCTTTCTTTCTTTCTTTATATTTTTTTTTCTTTGTTTCTTTATATTTTTCTTTCTTTCTTTATATATATATATATATATATATAAACAATACTATTGATATCAAAGAGGTGAAGCCAGATGATCCTGAATTGGTAAGTCAAATTACTAGCTATACTCTAAATAAATATTTTCTATTATAGTTCAAGCAAAAATTTTAACAATAACTTTATTGCAACTTTAGCTTATTCTAATAAACTAAGTTTTAAATTATAGCCTACATTGGGCGGCACCATGGAGAGGTAGTTGTAAATTTGTATTTGTATTCTTTATATCACACGAGGATGTATGCAACCACGTTTTTTATCAGACTATGGTCCCTCAATTTATTCTTTATTCTGTTCTATGCCAAGTATATCAAGTTGTTTTAAATTAGAGCAATAATGATATTACTTATATTACTTTATATCATGTTTGTTGTCATCACTTTAGCCCAATAAGGTGAAGATTTCATCTCTAAGTAAATGTTCAGCCAACCTTGTCTCATTCCCATCAATTCGAATTTTTCTCATTTTCGTCATCTCATATTAGTAAAAGAACGATCTTGTAACTTATCTCAAGTCGATAACTTACCTCAAATCAATAACTTAATGACCACAAAACCTACCTTAATTAGTTCACGAGCGATTTAGTCAATAATCTTCATAGTTGAAAACCTTAATTTCCTAAGGTCTGTTAAGAAAAAAAAATAGTGTTAGAGGGTTGCCAATACAATGAAAAACCTTAATTTTGTTATCTGTTTTCTTATTTTCTATTTCCTTTTTTTTTCTCTCTTTTTTTTTTAAGAACATTATTACTTCCTTTAGTTTGTTATGGACACTTATTATAACCATAGTAATTCATTGATATAGTTACTTATTTATTTTTTATATTTTTAGGTTATTTTATTTTTATTATTTTTTGTTATTGTTATCATAATTCTTGTCATCATTTATCATAATTCTTATCATAACTACTGTCATGTTATTTTATTATTATATTGTGATTATTATTAGTATTATTATATTTTTATTTGTTATTATTTTTCTAATATCTAATAATAATAAGCTTCATTATTGTTTTCATTGTCTACCTATTTCATTTCTAAGATCATTTCTTCATATCTATGTATTATTATTATTATTATTATTATTATTATTATTATTAACATTCACGCTATTATTGTTGTTATTTATTACTGTTATTTATTATGTTTTCTTACTAAATTTATTTCTACTTTTGTTAGAATATTACATTTGACGTTGGTGCTTTCATGGCTTAAGGTTAAGCGGTCCATGGCTGAGGACAAGGCAGCTTGCGAAGAAAGAGGAGCACTTGAGCTGGAGGAACCTTTAGGGGCAACCATTTTGTGTTCCTATAGGTGGAGGCCCACGACTAAGAACCCTTTCTTCATGAATCTTGATGTTATCCTTATCTGCCCTTTATAGTTTTTTCTTTTTTCTATTATTGTATTTCTCTCTCTCTCTCTCTCTCTCTCTTTGTGCGTGTGTGTGTGTGTCAAGCACTCTACCCCACCACTTGCCTTTACTAATGGATAATACGGCCCTTTCTCATTTGCAACGCCTTCTCTTTTCATTCTTTTGTTGATCATGCCCTCATAGGTAATGAATTGTTCCTACTCAAAATATATAATCGTGAAGAAGTGATAAGGGCTTGGTTTTGTTTGTGGATGGGTACCCCTGTAAGTAAAGATGCGGGGTAGAGATTATGCTCATATTTCCAGGGGGACAAGAATATTTGGAGGTGATGCAATTAAAATTCATAGCATCCAACAATGGGGGTCAGAGTATGAAGCCCTATTAGCTAGAAGACGCACCACTTGCAACTGGAGGTACAAAAGATTTACATCAATTGTGACTCATAATTGATGTTAGCTAGATCAACTCCAAATACCAAGCCAAAAAATGGAAACATTCAGGACTACCTTGAAGTGGTGAGAAACAAACACAACTTCGCCATGGAGTTTGAAGTTCCTCGGACATAGAACACACTAATAGATGCACTATCTAAGTCAGCATCTTAGTGATAATCGAAACATGTGTCTTTGCTTGGACCCCAGTGTTTTCTAAATCAATTCTGGCCTTTTTCATGGAGATCATCTAAGAAGATGTCTCTACTTGAACCCCAAGGTATTTTAAATCATTTTTTACCTTTTTCTTGACAATAACCTGAGTCAATGTATCTGCTTGAACCTTAGGGTACAGCAATTTCAATGGGTTCAAAGTAGCTTCGCAAATAAAGAAGGACTCTTATAAGAAAATAGGGTCGAGTGCACATGCTTAAAATATAATTTTACTGATAGTAGATCTTAACATCACTACAAGAAATTAATGATATAACGACATCAATTCGACAACGTACAGCAACAACCATTCTAATAAAAGGCATACAACAACGTTCATAAAATGTTTGTTGTAAAATCGTTTATGTAAAATGTGTACAACAACGTTCACCTTGAGAACGTTGTTAAAAAGGCCCTTACAACGAGCACACGAACGTTGTTCTATGTTATTATAACAATTATAGTTACTCATTGTCGAATGACACCTTCTACAATGTTCAGTTAGTTGACTGTTGTTAAAATAACGTAAGTTATTACAACATTCATTCGTGAACGTTGTCTATAGCCGTCTATAACAACGTTTTATTTGACCGTTGTAAACGTATTACGTTATATACATGAATGGTGATATAATATAGGCATAACAATCGAATAATGTGCGTATAAATACGTAGGGATAACGATAGAATAATGCATAAATAATGGTATAACCTGTGAATAGTGATATAATGTAGGTATAACGCTAGAATAATGCACGTATAAAAATATATGGATATTGATCGAATATTACGTGAATAATGTATATGATATATATAACACAAGAAATATGGTATAATGAATGAATAAATATTAAATAATACGTGTATAAAAATCTAGCGATAACAATCGAATAATTAATTCATGAATGATGGTATATATATAACCAATAAAATGTAGTATAATGTAGGGATAAATATCAAATAATACGTATATAAAAATTTAGCGATAACGATCGAATAATGCATGAATAATGGTATAAATAACTCATAAAATGTTGTATAATATAGGGATAAAGATCGAATAATGCTCGTATAAAAATCTAGTGATAACGATCAAATAATGCGCGAATAATTGTATATATAAATCGTGAAATGTAATATGATGCAGGGATAAAAATCGAATAGTGCACATATAAAAATTGTTCTATTGGTTAATATACCTTATGAAATTATATGCGCACATTATTCGTTTTTCCCTGCATTATTATAAAATTATTCTTACATTATACCGTTATTCACACATATTATATATAAATTATTCATTTGTTATACTCGCATTAGTCAGTCATAAATAAAGTACATATATTATGTATATATATATATATATATGTGTGTGTGTGTGTGTGTGTGTGTGTATGTGTGCATGCGCATTATTCGTTTATCTCCGCATTATTATGAAGTTTTTTCACATTATACCACTATTCACGCATATTATACATGAATTATTCTTTTATTATACCCGCATTCAGTCAAAATTAAAGTACATATTATATATATATATATATATATATGGGCGCATTATTCGTATCACTTAAAAATAATAAATTTCATAGTGTTAAATATATATACAATTCATCAAAAAGTGTAATTATTATTTATGTTACTTATCGTTATTAATCTTAATAAACAAAAGTAAAAAAGTTCTATAAGCAAACAATATTCTTGAAGGATCATCACGTCTCATCTTAATATACAATTCAAGCATATAAACTCAAGTTATCCATTGTTCCAATCTTTATATATATCTGCATAAAAAATGAACTTAATTAGATTAATTTTTAAAAAAAAAATAAGAATAAGAGCTAAAATATTGCGTTGTACTTTCCCTTGAGGTTAGCCTATTAGCTCAAGAATTATGTTGTACTTTCCCTCCCATAGACAAGATAAAATTAATCTTGTCCATATTTATGCATGATATACAAATAACATGGTGTATATATATATAAATCGTCAACAAAAGATTTTTTTCCAATATCTACAAAGGTCAACATCTCATAAAAGGACCCAACTTTGACATTTTCCTTATCCATTCTCTAAAAATGCCCTCAAATTATCAAGGATCTACAAATTCAAACAAAAAAAAATCACCTTGGGAAATTTCAAGGAAATTATAGATCCATTGATCCAACTATTCAATGGGGATGCTCTAAGACGCATGATATTTGTACATGGAATAATTAAACTACTAAAACAAGTCGAAATCATTGAAAACAGAAACTAACTTGAAAAAATCAAATGTCAGATACAAGCATGTATGCTTTAAGAAAAAAAAACATTGCAGTATATAAAGCATTGAACAAACCATCAACTTATTTCATTTATGGTTTTACTTCAATTTGGGAAAGCACATGAAGATATAGTTAAGGTTACAGAAAAACTTTAAACCTTGCAAATCATAGATTTCTTGCTCTAATCTTTTCTTTTTGTCATCAAGTGTTGTCAATTGCATTTCATGATCTTCAATCAGCAAAGCAACTATCAGTCATCCATCCTTCATACTAGTAGATCATGAAAGTATTTCTTCATGCTTCTCTTATGGTACTTTCCGAATTTTTGCTCACTAATGTTACAGATATAATATAGTAGCTAATGAATAATGAATGTGAAACAAGAAGTGTGCAAATGAAGCATTCAAGATATAATTAGTGTTGGATAGATTGCAACAACAAGCACATGATACGTCAAGATATGTATCTATATATGTTATTTTACCTTCCCATCATTCATTATTGACTCCAGCAAGGCGTGCATTTTTTTTAGAGGAAAATCAGTGATTTCGGTGACTGCAACTGCTTTACATTGAAATGTTATTATGCTTAAATACGAATAATATGTACATGTGTATGATTCGCACTAGTTAATACAAAAAATTTAAAAATATTTTATTGAATGAATGATTTAGAATATTTGGTTAAACTATGAGTAGCATGTTTAACTGCACTGATTATTTATGTATTTTTTACAAAATATAATTTTAGTATGTCAATTAAATAATTAACATATATTTTACAAAGAATATATAAATAATCATTGCAGGTAAACATGTTATTTATAGTTTAACCAAATATCTCAAATCATTTATTCAATAAAATTTTTCTAATTTTTTGTATTAACCAGTGCGAATCATATACATGTACATATTATTCATATTTAAGCATGATAACATTTCAATGTAAAGCAGTTGCAGTCACGAGAATCATTGATTTTCCTCTAAAAAAAATGCACGCCTTGCTGGAGTCAATAATAAATGATAGGAATGTAGAGTGACATATATAGATACATATCATATAAAATTCAGTAAACATAGTGTTTGTGATGCATCATGTGCTTGTTGCTCCAATCTATCCAGCACCCAACCTTGGTTGAGTATCTATCTTCAGGTTTAACAATATATTGATATTCTTGTAGGTGTATAATACCAGAATAACATGTTAAAAAGTGTATAATAACAAAATAAAAAAGGTATTATAATGTGAGAACAATATAGTTGTTCAAAGAAAATTGAACAGACCACACAATCATTCACTATCACATTGAGACGAATACGAATACAAGATTCGGAAGAATGTGATTTATCTGGTTCTCAGCATTTATGTTCGTCTTGTTGGGAGATGATGAACACTCGTTCTTCATTGTAACAGTGGAAATTGCAAGTAAATGAATAACTTAATCGAAAAATGAATCGAAGAAGACAAAGAGATTAAGGCACAAAAATGGAAACAAATTGAATCGAAAACTGAATTGCAAGTGTGTGTATATATATATAATAGACTATTCACGTCATCAACTTATTAAATTCTCACTTACAATGCTACAAGTTTATTAGATTGTACTGTATGAGTATCACAATCACATCAATTTAATAGATATACTAATTATAATATTTTATTTATAAAATATATTTTTTAAAAAATACCTATTATTCACATTTAAATTAAAAATATATAATTATTTAAATTTATATAAAAATTATATTTTTAATAATTATTTATTAAAAATGCATTAAAATTATTTATTTATTTTTAAAATCATATATATTATATTTTTTTAAAATAATAATTTATTTATATTTATATATTATTCAAAAATAAAATCTATTCATTTTATAAAATTATTTTAATTTTTTAAAAATATTAATAAAATTTTGAAAAATATAAATATTTATTTAAAAATATATATTATTTAACTTATAATAGTTCTAATTTTATTTTAACTAAAGATATTTTTTTATTTTATAAATTAAAAATAAACATATTTTAATTTTTTATTTAAAATATTAATTTTAAAATTATTTAAAAAAACTAAAATTTTGTATTTATAAAAATTAATTATTTTAAGTATACATATATAAATAATTATATATATACATGGGCGTTGCAGCAACGCCCTGTTATTAAAAAAAAAAAAAAAATTTACCAAGCATCCCGTCTACACCGAACACTTGATGAAGTGAAAGGGTGAAAGGGTGTCAGTCCCGTAACGGGCCTAATGAGCACCAGTAGGGCACGATGGGTTTACCCTTAATGTAATTTAATAATTACAACAAATTGATAGAATAGCAACTGTCAAGTTGATGGAATCGGAAGCTTGCATACAATCCGTGGATACCACTACTGCTGACGGACATACGTACTACCCAATGGATTTTGATGGAGTTTGGTATCAACAGAACAGAACAGAACAGAATATTGATCTGTAACCCTAACCCTAAATCTTATTGGTCTCTCTCTGTAAATCTGTGGTTAAGTCGCTATTCCTTGCAAATCAGAGGAAAAGTGCAGCGATCCTCTAAAGAAACCCATGTTCGGTTTGATCAGTCTCCTCTTTTTTTCTAAATTTTTCAGGCCACTGCTGATTGGAACGTAAGAGAATGAAGAGGCATAGTTTTAATGTGGTTTTTTGTGAGATGGTGAATAGAAGTTTAATTTTCTATATTTCCACCTAAAATTCTCTCTGATGATGCTTGATTTGGAATTAGGAGACGGTGGAGGAGGTGAGGAATGCGTTCAGTTCCTGTAATTTGAGCTTCTTCTCTTTCAAATTATAGATTTTACGCATTGAGAGGCCCAAAGAGCATGGGTGTTGGAGAGGATAGGATCAGTGCTTTGCCTGACTCAATTCTGCATTACATTCTCTCTTTTCTCCCAACCAAGGAAGCTGTTGGCACAAGCATTTTGTCAAAGAGATGGCGATGGTTGTGGACTTATATTTCCAACCTTGATTTCCAATACCCTCGAATACTACGTGGTCCTTATCCAGAAGAACCCCAAAGGTTCATGAGATATGTGTATAATGTCTTGCTTCTCCATTGTGGGACAAGTATCCGGAAGTTCAACCTCACTTGTGATTCTTGTGATGGAGTTAGTGTTAACTCTTGGGTTTCTACTGTCGTCCGTCAGCAGCTTCAGGAACTTAGCCTCTCAGCTTATATAGGAGGAGGTACTCATTTGCTTCCTCTTGGTGTTTATACTTGTGAATCGCTTACGGTACTGGAAATTGCAATATGTAGCGGTTTCAAGCTTCCCACTTCCTTTTCTCTTCCTCATCTTAAACGCCTTGATCTTAGTTACGCTATCTTTCCTAATGAACACATCATTGATCAACTCTTGTCTAGCTCCTCAGTCCTTGAAGATTTGACTCTTTATAAATGCACCTTGCTTAACCACCAGATGTTCTTAATTTCATCTCCTACCCTAAAGCAATTGAAATTGTCAAAGCTCTGCATTGATGATGATGGACGGACATTTGACCTGCCAATCAAGGTTTGTTCGCCAAACCTTGAACGATTTGTGTGCCTGACTAGACTTCTTCTAAGAGGATACAATCTAGGTGACATGCCATCCCTAGGATATGCAAAAATTATGACAGAGGAGGTTGATCCAGTATTAACAGAGGAAGAAAGATGTGATAGTGTTAGTATGTTGTTCAAGGGTCTGCATCATGTAAAGGTTCTTAGGATATCTGCTGACATTCTTCAGGTGCTATGATTTCACTCGTTTAATTTAATTTATATGGATTGTCTTTTATACTTGCATTTTTAAAATTTGACTTACATCCTTTCAATCCTGTGGTTTTGCTGCATTTCTTGGAAAGAATCTCCCTCACGAAGATCTTGAGAGCGAGCTTCCAATATTTCACAACTTACATCACATTAGAATTGCTAGGATCTGCGAAGGAACAGAGATTTTGAGCTTGCTACGAGTGACACCCAATCTCCAATCTCTTACCTTTGATGAGGCAAGTCATTGTATGATCTGTTAACTTATTTTTTTGAATTATGGAGTAAACGTGCAGTTTGATTTCATTGATGAGTTCTTGTAATTATTTTTACATTCAGGCCCTTCTTGATTATGAAGAGGATTTTATACCCAATGCAGAAGACATGCCTCGATGTTTGCAATCAAGTCTCAGGAAAGTTAAAATTGGACGTTATAATGGGCACAAGGGGGAGTTTAATTTCATAGATTTCCTCTTGAAAAATTGTTTAGCTTTGGGGAGCATGGTTGTCTCCTGTGGACCCAAAATGCCAACTTATACAAGGGAAGTAATGGAGGAATGGATGCGCATTTTGATGCTTCCGAAAGGCTCTCGAAGTTGTGTTATAGGATTCTTTGATAGTCCTCTACTTTCCGACTCTGAATGATGCCTTCTATCATCGAAATGGTGAATGGTAATAATAGAGAGAAAGATATAACCTTTAGGCTACATTTGGTTTATGATTTAAGTACAGCTTTCTATATCTAAAAATCTAGACATGTTCTTCTGACAAAACTAGAAAACATCATCTTCCATATCTTCCCTTTCTAGATTGTATTCTTGTTTTTAGATCACAAACCAAAAGCAGTCTTAATTATCTTACTTCTTGTACATTATATTATGATGGTAGTAAAAGGTTTGTCTCTTTGGGATCTTCAGTAATGTGCTTTCCTGTAAGTTTAAAGTTTTGAATGATGTTAGGCGGAAGTGAGGTTGGAACATGCGACGCGGCATCTGGCTCAACGTTGATAGTGAGGTTCAGATCTCTTGCTGCATCCCTACATCATTTTTTTCTGAATTTTTTGTCAATGACTTCTTGGATATTTTCTTGTGATTTTTATAAACTTTTTTCCTATTTGTTTTTATTTTATTTGTTTGTAATATGTAGTATTATCTTAATCATTTGCAGTTAATGAATCAAAGGTAAGGACAGTTTCAACTTTTAATATAAGGTACCCTTCTTGGTTTGGCACATCCAAAATTTTACCCAACCTAGGTCCAACCGCTTTTAAAAATTTAACACTTTAGTTCTATTTTTCCCTACGTTCACATGTTGCAGAAATTTTATTTGAGGAATTGTGTTGAAGTTGTATTCTCTTTTATACGGTGTACTTTTTGTTTTTACGTGATGATAATTGATATTAGTTTCAGAAAGTTTGTATTTAAGGTTGCTAAACATGGATGTGATATTGTAAATGAGCTTAAAAGTTTGTCCTTGCGGCATCTCTATCTAGTGGGAAGATGGCATTGGTTTGGAACACTCGGGGCAGGATAGACCAATCCTATGCCAAACGCTGTGTCATTTTGGCGCTGGTGAACAGAGTTGTGCTAGCTATGATGGTTGGTTTTTAAATTTTAATTTTTTTTTTGTTTTATTATGTATTTCTTTTCTTTTTTAATTATGGTTAAAGAAATTTTTAATTATATTTATTTAATATAATTAAACATTATAATTTTATTATTTTTATTATTAACTTAAATTTAAATTTAAATTATTTAAACTCTTTTCATTTATTAATTATTATCGAATTATTAACTATTTATTTAAAACTTGTAGTGTAGTTGGAGAAGACGTTTTTGTTCAATTTTGAAGTAACTTTAAAATATTGTAAAATATAAGGTTAGGGTTGGAGATGGCCTTAGGGCATTTTGGGTTGGGCTAGTTAACTTGAATTATTAGTATTTGATTAGATTTTTAGCCCAAAATTTATCTAACCTAACTCAATAAAGATCCCTAGTACAAGGAATAATTTTATTAAAAAATTAGAGAAATGATTACTTTTTAAAAATTATTATCAAAAATATTTATTAAAATTTTAAAATATTCTTAAGTACCATATTTAAACAAATATTTAGTAAGAGGGAAAAGGTAATGAAGCTGAACAACGTCAAAGAAGATGAGGTACAATTATAGGTTTCAAGCTCTAGACGAAAAGGAAGAAAAGGCAGCTCCACTATCATTCGATCTTCTTTTTAAGTACAACAAAGAAGGTGATCAACATTTACATTGAAGAAAATTTTGAATCTCTCTCATAGCTTTTCACATTTACGTAGCCGAACTCAACACATTTACCTAGCCGAACTCAACAAGAAGTTCTTGAAGGTCAGGCTTGGACATGACAAGGAGAGCCTACGAATCGACGTGGGAGACTCGTCAAGGAGACGGCACAGAAACGGTGCAAGCAAAAATGGAGATGGAGCGCGTGCTGTAGTAGCGCCATTTTTGAATTACAATTGTTGGATGTTAATTCAACATGTTGACTTATATGTGAATGTATAATTATATATTTAAATATTATTATATAAAGTTTAGCTTATTTAATTTAATCAAATAAAGTTTAATTATTATGAATTGAAATACATTTATTTAAATATAAATATTTAAGTGTAAAGATCAATATTATTATTTCTATATTTTTATGATGGGCCAACATATAGAAATTAATAATTAAGATTAACGTTTGGTTAGCTTATACATATGTGCGGTTATGGTCTCTAAATCAACACGCAGTCTGTTGATTTCTCTCTAATAATGGGATATCAAATAGAATGAAAAACTTTTCACGTGTGATTTTGGATATTATAACCACATATATATAAGCTAACCAAACGTTAACCCTAATTATTAATTTTTATATTTTGGCCCATCATAAAAATATAAAAATAATAATATTGGTCTCTATACTTAAATAAATGCATTTTGGCTTACAATAATTAAACTTTATTCGATCACATTAAATAGGCTAAATTTTATATGATAGTGTTTAAATATACAATTATATTCACATATAAGCCTACATGTCCAATTTATACCTAATAATTGGTATTAAAGAACAAAAGGACACATGTTCACATATATGAAATCGGATCAATTGGAGATCATCGGTTATTCTGATTCTGATTTCGTTGAATGCCTAGACAATAGGAGATCCACCTCATATTATATCTACCTACTTGTTGGAGGAGTTGTTTCTTGGAAGAATGCTAAGCAGACACTCACAGCCTCTTCCACTATGACAGCGAAATTTATAGCATGTTTTGAGGCATCAAATCATGAGATGTGGCTGCAAAATTTTGTCACTGGGCTACGTATTGTGGATCACATAGAAAGACCATTTAAGTTATTTTATAACAATAAGTCAGTAATTATTTATTCTAATAACAATACGATCTCAATGAAATCAAAGTACATTGACATTAAGTTCTTAGTTGTTAAGAAAAGAGTTCAAAGCAGATAGTTATTTATAAAGCACATCAGGACAAACTCCATGATTGTGGATCCGCTTACTAAAAGATTACCACCTAAGGTATTTCATGAGCACACCGTCCATATGAGAGTTATATTTTTTGAGGATATATTGTTTCAGTAGGGGTTTGTGCTTAGCTACAATATAGATATAGACTTGTGTTACAGTTAATTTTGTTATGATTTATGGATACTTTGGTTATTTTAATATATAAAGTATTTGGTTTTTTTTTTTTTTTGTCTTTGAACTTGCTTAAAAATGATTGATCTCACCAAGGTATAAGATTAGATAAGTTGGAAATATGCATGCTATATTGATCACATTGCATGAAATTTCCATGCTACACATCCATGTTTGATCCATGTCATTTAATTATGTCAATATATGTGACCATTGATAGGTTTAGTTACCTTAAATGTAAAAAATGCTGCTTTAATCCTATGTTGATATAATTGATAGACCGGATTATTTTGAAGTGCATTCAATAATGATAGAAAATTTTAAAAACTCAAAAGGTTATTTTTATATATAATTATAATGAAACACATATAGCCCAAGTGGGAGTTTTCCCTTTATGCAATGAACACACACATCAAAATGTGTGAAGTCAAGGGAGTTGAAAACTTATACATATAGATATTTGTGGTTCATTCCCTACAACTTCTTGGAATGGTCAACAATATTTTATAACGTTCATAAACGATTTTTCACGATATGGCTACCGTTATTTCATTCATGAAAAGTCACAGTCCTTAGACCTGTTCAAAAGTTACAAGGTTAAAGTTGAAAACGAACTTAACAAGAGAATTAAAAACGTTAGATCAGACCATGGTGGTATGCTACGGCAAGTATGACAGATCAGGTAAACAACGTCCAGAACTATTTGCTAAATTCCTAGAGGAATATAGTATTGTCCCATAGTACACCATGTTAGGTTCTCCTAGCATAAATGGTGTTGTTGAAAGATGAACCGGAACACTTAAGGACAAGGTGAGGAGCACGACTTCTCATTCTACCTTATCTGAATCACTCTGGGGACTATAACCACATATATATAAGCTAACCAAACGTTAGCCCTAATTATTGATTTCTATATTTTGGCCCATTATAAATATATAGAAATAATAATATTGGTCTATACACTTAAATATATATACTTAAATAAATATATTTTGACCTACAATAATTAAACTTTATTTGATCATATTAAATGGGCTAAACTTTATATGATAGTATTTAAATACATAATTATATTTACATATAAGCTCACATGTTCAATTAGTATCCAACAACAATTTCTCTATGCACGACTACAGTCAAGGGGGGTTTTGGTTGGAGGTCATCACCCTAAAGCAGACGAAAAATAACAGCAGGCGACAAATAGGATAAAGTCAAAGCAAGCAACCATTGCTTTCATAGTAGCTAGCAATTTTGTATCAGATCTAGAATCAAGATTTTTTAAAATAAGTGTATGCTTTTTATTATTGTATAACATGTAGCTAGTATGTATTGATAATATATAATAAATATCCGTATAATATATTGGTTAGTTCTTCTATACAAATATTTGTGATGTTTTTCTTCACTCTAGAATTTTTCTCCTCTGTAGTGCTCTTCTATAGTTTTTCTTTTTCTTTTTTTTTTTTTTTTTTTGTTTCTATAGATAGTCTCACATTTTTTTAGTGTTTCTTTTATAGTTCTTGTTAAATTTACAACAGAAAATAATATTTAAAACATAACGAGACAAGGAAAAGATAATTATTATCTTTCATCTAACTAAATTTTCACAAATTAATGTTGTGTAGGCAAAAATACATTTTATCAAACACTTTAAGAGTACTAATCAAATGAAGTAGTTCATTCGATATTCCTTTGGAAAAAAGGGTGATTTTTTAGTTAGGTATAATAAATTAGCCTTACAATATATAACTCAATAATTTTTAAAACTAATAATTACTAGCTCTTTGTAAATTAACAGTTAGCTTTAATGCATAAAAGCTATGATTTCGCCATTAAATGGATTTGAAGCTCACTTTTTATGAAAAAGATGATACGTTACATCAGAAGAAAATTGAAAAGAAGAGACATTAATTAACTATTCTTGTAATTCCAAGAATAGTTGCCAAATTTTGGCTAGTTTCCATCAAGGCCGGTCCTAAGTTTTGGGGGGCCTAGGGCGAAATACTAACTTGGGCCCCTTAAAAAATTTTTGTATTATAAATTATCAAGAAATAAATAAATAAATAAGTTAATATCTAATATTTTTAATTTTCATATTCCTTTATTTGTATACACTTCTTTGTTCTCACAATAGATACGTTTCAAATCCTTTTTCATACGTAGGCATTAGGATGAAACATAAAAAAAATATAAATTATTATGCATAAATCTATATACAAATACTAAAAAAATTATAATTACCTTTAAAATTTTTTTAAAAAAAAACACCTCTAGTTTGAAAGACTTTGTATATAAAATCTAAACATTTTAGCTTTGATAGTATTGACATTCAATGCAATACTAGATCTGCAATTAAAATATGACACATACAATATATGCATTATGTGATAAAGTAATAAAGACAAGACAAAATAATTATTAATGCACTTATAAAGATTTCTAAAATTGAATATTACAAGAAATCTCAAATAACTATATCATACTTCATACTTGCAAAGCTCACATTTTTTACAACTCTAACATTTTACTTATCCAAAAATCCTATAAGTATAAAGTGAAAAGTATCAAAACATCATTTGAAACGACTTCTTTTAGCGACATGAGAGGCAAATTCATCAATAACATCTTCATACTCAATTTTGTCTAACAAATCATGCTCAATGCATAAGATTGCTAAACCATTCAATTGTTATTGTGACATATTTGATTGTAAGTAAGATTTTAAAATTTTTAATTTCAAAAAACTTCTTTCAGCACATGCCACAATCACAGATATAGTCAACATTATTCTATAGGCAATTGAAACATTACGATAGCAACCTAAAGATTTTACAAGCTCAAGATTTTGAATAGCGGTATTCTTTTCTTTTGGTAAAGTTTCTTATAACACTTTCAATTCGATGAATAAATCATTTGGATCGATATCTAATGAACTACCATGTTGTAAAACATTTTCAAGATTGACATAACATAGTCTTAATTTATCATCATCTAGGGAATTTAATCTTTGTGAATCAAATAAAAATCCAAAATTATTGTTAAATGTTTGCATTTGTTTAAACCTCTTCTTCTTCAAAGCAACAATGGCAACATTAACAACAATAATGAAATAATTAATTCTAAAAGATTCTTCATTAGATTATACATTATCATCAAATTGTTTTTTCTTCGAATTTGACGTTGTATAGAAAAAATTGGTTCAATATCCATTTCTAAAGCCATACTTATAGCAAAATTCATGGCTTCATTAAACCCATATTCCCTATATTTTTGAAAATGAGAAATCAAACCATTCAATTGTATAATAGCATCATCTATGCGCATTTCTTTAGATTGCAATAACTTGCTAACAACATTAATATGAGGCAAAATATCATGCCAAATAATCAAGCCTAATAAAAATTCAAAATTTTGAAGTTCGTGTATTAAATTTTCAACTTCACTTTTTGTTTTTGTATCATCACTAATTTCAAATAATTCAATTAACACTTTTTTTATTTTGGGAGCTTGAAATCTTATAGCTGTAACACTTTTCAAATGACTCTCCCATCTTGTATTAGTTAGTGTTTTCAGTGTTAAACCTTCTACATAATTTTGTATGATTTTCCATCTTTTTGTAGAACTAGAAAATTGTGACGACCCATGTTTTGATGTACGAAAATTTTTGGGTTCGATATAGGTATTTTTGAAAATTTTAAATGAAATATATGAATCATCTTCAATTTCTCCCAATTTTGAATTATTTGTTGAAGAAAAATGAAATAATGGAAAAAAAAGTGATTTTGAGGAGAAAATAAATGAGATTATAGGAAAATGTGATTTCTTAAGAGAAATAATTTTTGGGGAGTAATTATTGAATTTTTGAAATAATTATGAAATTTTTGGTGTAATTAATGAAATTTTTGGGAGAAAATTATAATTTTTGATGGATTATTCAATTTTTAGGAGAAAAAAAAAACATATCAAGGGGGGGCCTGGGCGGCCCAGGCCGAAGCTAGGCTGAGAGACCAGAACCCGAGCACCTAGTGCCCGGGCGTGGCGCATGGGCCGGCCCATGCGCCCCAAGCCCATCCACCCTATTCTCTTTTGTCTTTTGTGCCGATTTTACTCGATTTTCTGGTAATTTTTGGGTGATTTTCCAAGCTAAAAACCATGAGAATCTCTGGTTTTAATCCATGGTTTTGAGGTGGCCAATGGATAGTGCCAACTAGGCACCACGCATGAAGACTTGAGAGCCATGTGTCACCTTACTTGTCATGCAAACACCCCCCCCCCCCCCCCGCCCTCCCCCCCCGGCCCGCCACCACCCACGC
>JAJIYU010009173.1:0-17242 GCA_030144865.1 Tinospora cordifolia | reverse complement strand
ACCAGTTGTACACGTAAACAAACCAATTCAGTTTGGATTTGGTTGGATAGACCAGTTAGCATTTTCTTTTGACTTGTAAACTATAGTTTTCCAAATTAAAAAAAAAAAAAACATATTGCAAATAACTCAATACAATTATGTATGTTTGCATTACATGGTATTGAGTGTAAAAATTACCTCAATACCTGCAATGAAGTTATAGAAGTTGGAAAGGAGAATGAGGTGCAGACCAGTAAATGCACTAATCTAGATTCAAGGCAGAGAATATCTTATGAAAGGAAATAAATTATATCAGAAACTATGCACTACATAAATTGTACAACCAGATGCTTATCACAGAGGTGCCAAAACATATGAGCAAACATATAGTATTGAAGCAAAGGAATTTGGCATATGACCATTGTCATACACATTGCCACATTGGATCAGGTGACAAAGTTCATTGACTGATAACATACTCCTCCAGTTATAACTAGGGATTTAAGAATTCAGATAGCAAAAGAGAGTAACAAATAAACCCCAGAAAATGTGCACATTTTGTGGGTCCTGAACAATGCTTTTCACTAGTGCATTGCTATAGCATTTCACAAGCTGCAGATGCTTGTGCTTTTTTACTTTTCCCTTCCAATGCCAAATTTATGCATTTCTCACCATGGTTCTAAATTTGCTTTGTTTGATAGACACTTCAAATCTCATTAACTTAGCATAATGATACAGAATCATGAAGGAGAAAGAAAATAAAAGAGGAAAATAAAACAACATATAGAGAATAAAAAAAATCAAAGAATCAATGATTATTGCCAATATATTGAAAAATTACATGCTCATTATATATAATAATCCCTGAATGCAAACTAAAATCTCACTCATATAAAACAATTAGATAAAATTATCAACAAGTAGAATCAAACAAATATAAATTACATTTAATAACTAAAATATAAAGGGGATTGCTTTATATATTTATTTTATTTCTTTGCATTCTGCATCATTTTCCCCTCCTTCAAAAGCTCGAGTTTAATGAGTTGAAGTAAGCAATAAGAAAACAAACCTCCCATGCAATAGTGATAACCAACAAAAAAGCTAGTGGAACGTAAAAAACAGAACTAACTTGAATAAATGTATGAAAGCTTACAATGCATGAAATTTATACTTGTATTTTGGAAGTGACCACATTTGGATATCTTATCCGATATCACCAGTAAATTAAAGCATGCAACAAATTCCCTGGTATACTCATCAACTAACTTGACTTCTGAATTGACTACCTCGGCAAAGAACTGTTAAGACCAGCTTTGCTTAATGGAAAGTAGAAAATAATAATGGAAGATCTTAGGTTCCATAAGTAAATAAAATGCACAACAATTATATCTAGAATAAAATCAAAATTCTTTGAAGGTCACTTCATGATACCATTTTCTGAAACAAAATACATAAAATAAAAAGGAAATATAAAAAGAAAGATAATTGAATTAATTGAGGGAGTCAAGACATCCAAATGATTTATTTGAGGGAACCAAAACCTCCCATAGATCAAGCATGACCTAGGTAGTGGCCCATTTATGTGCAACAATTTTCTGCACACCATTTCATTCATAAATTCTTGTTTACTAGCTTAATTACATAACTACCTATAACTACTCATAAGCACCCATTACTCCATGACAAGATGTTACAACTGACACAAAACAACCCCACTATCTAGACTTTTTCTAACTAAATAAAAACTATACAAATAGCAAATAATTATTAAATTTAAATAAGAAAATAGGATTGTAACAGTTAGATATTAACTTGTCAGCAACTTCAAAGATATCAAGATTAGAAATCTTCACAAAGGGTACCTCATTGAAACCTGTGTTTTCAAAGTTATGGACAGGAATTTGGTTAACAATTCTAAATGTCTCTGGACATGTAACGATAACTTGTATTCGATAAAGATGAAATTCATCATCACAATTTACCAACACCTTTTCTGCCAACTTCCTCCCTATTGTGGAAACACTCATATGTTCTACAAAAGATAACAATAAAAATAGAATGATTGGATAAATACACTACTCTTCTTCATCACTAAAGCCACAATTGTTACCAGGCAATCAAATATACTATTTCTTTGAACAATTGCAGCCATTATCCCTAGACCAACATCATAATAGAAGAGTAAACAGGTGATAGTTTTCAGAATTGAGATCCTTTTGGTGATGCTTTTGTAATTGAGATCTTTTTGAAATATGAATGATTAGAAATATTAGACAAATCTTCCAAAGTATAAATAATGAAAAACACCTTTCACCTAATCTTCATTGTAAGGAGCATCAAGAGTCATTATTCAGTGTAGCTCAATCATGCAAGATGTTATCGCATTTGAACAGCCACATTCATATGCCTCAACAAACCATCTATAACAAGTGCCTTCATCAAAGCATTCGAAACATTTTCATTTTCCCTTTTTTTTTTTTTTTTGAGAAGAAACAAATATTTTATTTCACCAAAAGAGTTTGCAATTCTAGTTAGTTGATAAACATTGACTAAGTTCGTACGCAGAATCCAACTTCTGCCAAGGCTTCTTCAGTCTCCACGTACCCATTGAATCGACCCACGGGGAAGAGGACCGAACAGAACCTTAGTGGCTGGGAACAGAACCTTAGTGGCTGGTGTAAAAGATTGAGTGGGATCTGTGCTGTGAGGTTGGTTATAGTAAGGCCTGGCCTGAAGTTATATTTAGAACCCTCTCTTACATGACAATTTACCCTCAAGAACATCGAAAGGTTTTGTAGACACACTCCCCATTCAAAAAACCAATCAGCCATGGATGGGCCCTTAATTATCTCAATTGCAAAAATCCACAAGCTGGTAGCTAGTCTAATGTTATCCCACATAGTGCATGACTGTCCAACTCCAAACGTCTTCCAATAAAAATCCTTCCTTTCTTCTCTAACCATAGCAAAAATGGGCACATAGTACACTTCCTGGATAATGCTGCTGATATTGGCCCTATTAGGTTGCAACAGGCAATACATAATTGTCAATGGTCTAAAGACCTTTCCTTCCGAAAAGAAAAACTACTGATCACACACAACTCTAACCCATTCACACTCCAAGAACAAGTGTTCCACTGTAAGTTCACCTTGAAAGCATTGCATGTAGCATTGTGGGGAGACAAAGATTTGGCAGTCGCCTCCGTTTGTTGTCCAATGTGTTGAGTTTTCTAAGTGCCACAAGCCATTCAAAGAATTTGACCTCTTATGGGATATGCATTCACCATACCTGTGCTGGGAAGTGATCAGTTTGGGGGATTGAGTTTAAAAGAGAAGAAAGATGATGGACTAGTGATTTGCAAGAGAAATTGACGGTGTGCTTAAGGACCAAGAATATTTATCCAGAGTCGATGATCAAGGGAGACTATCTAAAATTCCAAGGAGAGTAACGGCTTCGCTATGTTCCCTGATTTAAAGGCCCTCAAAAAATGAAAATTTCAAGAAGGATGCGGTGTGGTTCAGGTGAGAAAATTGATGGGCTTGTCTTGATGGGAGGATGGTCGAAATAAGGATGGAAAAGATTGTGTGAATGATTCCTGTACAATCCATTTGTACTCCCAAAAGCCAAAGGTCTTCCCATCACCAATGTAAAGAGTATGTGTGGACCTACTGTCCCTACAAGTGAAGCAATGAATTTCCATGGTCCCCTATGAGAGAATCTTCCTCCTCTTGTAAGACCGCCTCCATGTGTTGTCATAGAAGACCAGCCATACCTACTTCTAATTACCTTTGCCCATAAGCAATGCAGGCCCTAAAGCATCCTCCATATCCATTTGCAACACAATGCCTTCTTTTTGTTGCTTAAACTTTCAATCAGTCTCCCCTTTTCCCTTAGTGACCACACTTCCTCCCACTTGACGAATCTCCAATGGTTAGTGTTCCCTTGCATTCCCCACCGTAAAAAGTCTTTATCAACCTCTATTGAATTTGCTACTCCCCTTTCGGAATTTGGAATACCAACATAAACTATCTAGGGATTGTTTCAAGAACTTCTTTTATCAATGCCAGATACCCGCCCTTTGACAAGAAACCAAACTTTCAGCCCACTAGCTGTCTAGAAAATGTTGCAACAATCAGTTCAGTGTATGATGCATTATGTTTCAACATTGATGGCAATGATTAAATGTTGATAATTTAGCTCAACATAGAATACATAGAAGTTCCTCGGTTCAAAAAATATGGAACAAGATGTCCTGCTTCTATGAGTTGAAGTGAACACTTTTTCCATAATAACTAAATCCTTGGAATTAGTAAAAATTACACAAAGTAATCATCAAAGAAAACACCATGGGGTCAACAAGCACCATAAGTGCAAGACTATAAGTTGTACGACTGTAATACCAGAAACAAATGCCAAAAGAAAATGTGTGGATGACGACATAAGAACTAATTCTAATGCATAGGATCACTACACACTTAAAATTGAAACATTAAGAACATCAAATCACTTACTTTTGGTGTAGACAAAGAGTTTAAATGCACAAATGAAGAGATAACATTTGCAGTCAACCAAATCCTCATTTTTGTTCTTGCTTATGCAAACAAGATGTTAAAACAAAAGATTGTCTTTTCGTCCACTTTACATTTATAGGGCTGTCCAAGAGAATTAGAGGGAGCTACTTCTTTATAAATTTTCATGGCTAAGAGTTGCAACAAACTATTCTCTTTCCCTTCCAATGAAAGCCTTTCTCCTGGAATCAAAAATTACTAAAGAATGATACTTCTTTTGATAATATGGAGAATTTGGAAGGAACAACAATATTTTTAACTGAGCCTACCACAATGTGACTTGGGTTTGGGATTGCTCTTTCTTCTTCACCTTCTATTTGGTGTTAGCTTGTAAACTTTCCAAACATCACTCAATAAAGATTGGTTGATAGACTGACAATTTCTCGTTTGATATGTAGTTATTGTAGGGGACAACTACTTGTCCCCCTCTAAGGTTTTCTACTCTTTCTATCAATATATGTTCTCTTCACTAAAAAGCTTTAGAACCACCAGATCATTACTCTAATCCTAGAGCAGTTATAGGTGCATCAAACTACTCAAGCTTTTCTCTTCAAGTGATCAATTGGATATTGATGTCTTTGCATTTGCAAGTAGACAAAGAAAGACGTGATGACCTAAGTATTGTTTCTCTATGCATAGCTAGTATGGGACAATTAAGCATAGTGGGGCTTGGGAGACCTTAGTCATCGGGACATTTGCGAAATTGTATGAGTGTAGCGAGATTTTTAAGTAGAAGTCTATATCGTTAGGCAAGGGTGGTATAGAACATCTGAACTTGGAGGCATAGATGGAAACTCAGAAGTTTCTTTATGCTAACATGAAATTGTATGAATACTTGTGTGATTGTTTTGCTTGCATGTTATGTTCATTTGAATTTTTAAATATGTATATCATGAAAATGTTTACTACTGAACCCAAATCCTGTACCCAAAAAACATCAGAGGTTTCCGAACAACCTCGCTATGAACTTAGAAGTATAAATCAATAGGCCACTGAACAAATGAGAACCTAGAGTCATACATCTAGAGTCATGATAACACAATGATATACATGTTTTAACGTCGTTAATACTTTAGTTGTGTAGATGGAATCACAAAGAAGTAGGAACACCAGTAACAACAATCATGATAAGGAGGAATTTCAGTTGGGTTACTGTGATGGCCCATATTTTAAGATATAACCAACAAAATCCTTGATACAAGAGGAATGTCACAAGAACCGCCACTACTAACAAGGTTGAACAATAGGGACAAGGGGCACATGTTAACACTACTAAGGCTCAGATAGGGAATGTGTTGACTCTTGAGTTGTTGATTGAGATTACCAGGAGGCTAACTGAGCAGGTCATGAGGACATTGCCCCAGATGCAGCCACGGGCAATGCACAACCGCAAATACAGATTTAGCACCAGGAGCAGATTTAGGTGCAGCGCAGGCACCCTTACCTGAGGTTCCAGTCTGTCAGAAGGCACATGATGATATTGAGAATAAGGAACAAAGACAAATGCTTATGGAGTTACAGAAACTCTGCCCGTCACAGTTTGATGGCACATCTGACAACATGGCAGCTAACCACTGGTATCAGGAACTCGATGAGCATCTAGACATGTTGGGAGTGACAAGTTCCCATAGAGTTGCACTAGCAATCCGTCATTTTAAGGGGCTAGCCAGGAGTTGGTGGAGAATGTTGAAAGCAGATCCGAACACCAACATTCGACGGATGAGCTTGGACATGTTCAAAGAAGTATTCTATGATCAATTCTTCCCACAGGCAACCTTGAAACAGATGCAGGCATAGTTTATTAGACTGATTCAGAGGGACATGACAGTAGCTAATTATGAGACTAAGTTCACTGAATTAGTCAAGTTTACGCCTGAATTGATCAGAGAGGAGCACATGAAGATTAGTCGTTTTGCTGAGGGTCTAAAGATAGAGATCCAAAAGGAAGTGATACCCATGGATCTGAAGACATATAGAGAGGTTGTGGAAAAGGCACTATTAGTTGAAAGAGAGCTCAATCTTGAGCAGAGGTTGCAGAACAGGATCAAGAGGCCAGGAAATGATTAAGACTACCATAGGGGTCAGAAGAGGCAGAATGGTGGTCGACCTCAACAACAGCAAAATCAGTCCCAAAAAAATCAGAGACTACGTGCACAATGGGAACGTACTGGAATAGATAAACAATACGCTAAAAGGCAGGGAGCATGTTTTCACTGTGGTAAGAAGGGACACATGGCTAGGGAATGTTGGAACAAAGCACCATAGATGCAAAACCAAATGCAAAGCAATGGCCAGGGTAGGAATCAAGGGGGCCGTGTCCAGCAACAACCACAACAGCAGCAGCCACAACCATAGCAGTAGCACAGTGGGCAGAATCAAAACAGGGGACAGAACCAGACTCGGGTGTGTGCTATGGTCGATGGACAGATGGACCCAACACCAACTGTCGAAGGTACATTTTTACTATTTAATGTTGCTGTGAAAATATTATTTTATTCGAATGCTACCAAGTCATTTGTTTCAGAAGACTTAGTTAAAATATTACAATTAGTGACTTCCACACCACTAGAACCTTTATATATATCAACTCCCATAGGAACTACAGTAGCTTCTCGAAAGATTTGCACATGCAAGTTGAGATTTGGGGACAAACTAATAATTGCAGACCTTAGGGTGTTGTCTTTTCATGGCTACTTCATACCTTCCCAGTGTTTGGATGATAACAAATGATATATCTATGGTGTTAATAATTTGGAATTTTTCAGCATCAAAGATGAATCAAAAGGCCAATATAGAGTCTTCAAGTCAACTCAAGTGGATGAGACAAAGTCAAAGTCAAATAATTGGACATATGAACTTGAACATGGCCTATACTACAATCTAAATGTGTATTGTGAAACCTTGGATTAAAGTGAACCCAAAAGATGTGTCAATGGACCGTCGAGGAAGAGTGAAACATATTTAACCCATAAGAACCGGTTGACAGGAACTGTATTATAAACTATAAATACGAGTCAATGGTGTATAAACCAATATAGCTAATACAGTTAATGTGATCAAGGTGTTCAAAGCTCGGGTAAACGTAAGGTCAACAAAGAGAGGAGTAGCATATATCTATGAGTACTTTTTTTAAGTTATCAGCTTTTGCATGTGCATTCTGTGGCATATTTCATACATGTGCATTATTGGTTGTTATGTGATGCATGGTTTATAAAATTTTATGTCTCGTCTAGACTTTCGAGACGCTGTCTAGGTCTATGAAAGAGACTCGGTGAGCTATGCGTCGCTGCATTAACACTAGAGGTAAGCAACAACCAACACACATAAGTCTCTGGTTTGGACCACTTGGCTCATGAGAGTTCCAAGATTGGACTTATGCATTTTACCAATATGTAATTAGGATCCTATTGTATTAATTGATTTATGTTATGAATCATCATATGAACATTAAGCATGCACCCTTATGTTTTCAAAATACTTGCATTAAGTGGTAAGCTAAGAATGTTACTCACTAAGCCTTGTAGTCAAATTTTGGCTAATTACTCTCTATTACATTTTACATGTCCTGCTAAGGTAGATAAGGGGAAAGGTGTGCTTATAGAGTGAGGTCAAATATGCCTGTTAGCTAGAGTAGGCTCTTGTATAGGTCAAATATGCCTGTTAGCTAGAGTAGGCCCTTGTATAGGTCATGTCAAATACAATGATGTACTCTTTTGGGATTTCCATTGTGTGTGTGTATTTGTGAGACCAACTCTGATGAATGAATATATAACTTTTGAATGTCCAAAATTATGTATTGTAGACTTCTGTTGTGTGTATGTGACATTCATTTTATATATTGAGATTAATGGAATTAGATAGGTGGAGGTTGTGAGACTCATCAATAGTTGGACGGGTAAATAGAGTGGTTTGCACGTCAAGCTGTTATGTCAGTTGGGTCACCGAAGGGTCCCGACAGTATTGGCATCAATAGCACGGCAAGACTGGATAGGATTTTGGTCCACAACTAACTTGGTCCAGCTTGTCCACAACCCTTCAAATCTTTTTTGTTTTAATTCAAAATGAAGTCTTGTATCGACTTCCTTCAAGCTTTCAATGGTCATTACATGTCAACTTGGCCTTTGATGAAACAACGTAGAGCAAGCAATTTCATATAGCTGAGCCTATATAGTTAGGAAAAGGATTAGTTGAGTTGAGTTGAGATTTAAGCTGGATTTGTGCATCATTATATTAATTTTTTTCTAAGTTCTTTCATTTAATAAATCACATAGTTTAATGGCCTAAAATGCTTATTTTTCTTCTCAAAAACCAATATGATATTCCCCCCTCTATGTCCCATCACATGCTAACTTGATACAAACACTTCAAAATGCAAACCCACTAAGAAGAAATTATGTAAATCTAAACCTAATACATTAAGAAGAGTAAGCTAAGTCCGTGATATTTAATAAACAAATTGTATATGTGAATTTGATCATCTTTAGGTACTATGGGAACAATTAGAGAAAAAAAAAATTAAATAAACAACAAGGAATAGGTTTCAGATGCAAGCAAAATAATAATTTCTAAAAGAGCCATTTGAGTACGAACTTACCATTCTCAATCCTGCAATAAAGTGTACACCCATATCTAGAATGAAACCACCCTGTAAAATGAAATAGTTAACTTCAAAACTTAGTCAAATTGTACATATAAGTCATTAGAAACATGACCTTAAATATTTAACCATCGTAAAGTGCCAGATCTAATGATAGAATATTCTTCAAGAATTTAAGAAGATTATCATATAATCCATTTTAACCCAAAAGACTACAACACTTTAGGAGAGAAATAGCATTTAACATTTCGATGTGTGTAGCAAAACTAAGAAATATCAACATATAAGCATGTCTCAACATCAGGATCAAACTCAGTAGTAGGTAGATTAGGAACTACCAGACAAGTCCAAGGACAAAATGATAAATTCATATGATTCGTAATTATCGAGAAAAGTGAAGAGGCGAAATGGAAAAGTCATATTCGTGATCCTAGGGATCAGTTCTTCAATCTGTTTTGCATCAAAAAAAAAAAAGAACTAAACTTCTAAGAGTTTTGCTAGCGTGATAGCAAGGTTAAGGTGGAAATGACTCCTTCAGTTCAAATGCTATATATTCTTTAATTTATATATTTTTCATATTTTTTGCTACATTCTTTATGCGCAAAGCATTGAGTGATAGTTGACCCATTCTAGTAGCCAAAAGCAATCAAAAAAGGTATACCTCATCTGTAAAATCTCCTAAGGTTGTATGGGCAACTTTATCATTACTGAATATTCATTTTATTTAATTGATAGTTTTGTTGCTCAAATAGTATGATACATTTACTAATATTCTACATGAAGTGTGCAATGAAAACCGAAATACATTATTAATTCACTCTTCCTATTCTATCTCAAGAGATTAGAATCATTGATGCTAGAGTAACAACAAGATTAAAAGAATGGTCCAACCATCCAAGTCCAGTTGCATCAAGTTGATGCTTTTTGCGGTTTTGTCCAATTATATTATTTCATTTCTAGAGAATGGGTTGAAGACGTAGTTGTGGCAGCCCAAGGCCCAACATATATATATATATATATATATGCATGTGTGTTTTTATATGAAATTTGATGAAAAAACAAAATGAATATGATATCAATCTAATAAACTTAGATTGTGTTGGTATACTCTTTTCATTAAGATTCATATAGAAGAAAGAATCACCTACTCATTAGAGAGAAACATAATACATTGACCAACTCAAATATCCATTGAGTTGATCAAGTACAATGGCCTCCAGCATAGAGAATCTTACTTGGGTCTTATTTACTAGAACAACGTCGTCCATAGATCACATTATTTCGTGGAATAGGTTTCACTTGACTGTCAATGGCTCCATTGCTTTCACTTTGATAATATGATAAATTGAAATCAATGCAAAGAAAATAAATGTACTTCCATACTACTAATTGGAATTGATTGAATATAATTTAAACCGGCCAATACCACTCGTTCTACTAAATCTTATAGAGTTAGTTCATGCATGACATGGTTCGAGTCTGCTCATAGAAATATTATCCTCAAGCGAACCGACCTATCCTCCATATGGCATTTACATGGTGGCTGGAATAGATACACATTTGGTTTAAATTCAAATATGGGGGGATAAAATCATATCTCCATAAGGGCTAATCAATAATTCAAGTCACGCACTCCAATAATCCATACTCTTTGAAGAATTCAACTTCAACGGTTTGTCATGTCAAATAAATAATATAATATTGCAAAGTTGAAAGGAATATCCAAATACATGTGTTATTCTTTTTAATAATCGATATATGTAACAATGAAATACTATTCCATCGCTCACGGCTAAGACTATTGGGTTATCTAATCTCATTTGCTCCCCTAGCTTTCATCTCTTAGTGTCAGTGTCAATCTAGCAAAGCGCTTGCTATTGGTGTTCTTTTTTATCTCTATGCATTTCACTACTCCACCAAAAATCTGTTCTTCTTCCTCGAGCTTAAGAGGTGGGCTGAGAGTCCTTAAATGAGGACTCTTTGCCCAGCATTCTTGCTCCAAAAGAGAGATTTGTCAGCCTAAATGGGTTGAGAAAGCACTTAGTTCGAAACAATGTAGTGAACCCCAAGGGGTGGCACCCCCAAAACTTTAAATTGAACCACAACATGTCTAGAAAATCATGTAACTTGAAAGATATGAGTGACAAATTATGTTACCCAACATAATGTACCCGCATCTAATACTTCATGACAAGACATGTATGTGACACTTTTAAGTTTTAGAATATTACCAAATGAACTCTCCAATGGAAAAAAATTAATAAAAAATAAAAAATAAAAGAGAGAGAGAGAGAGAGAGAAATAATTATGAGATCTCTCCCATTAAAGCTTCGCGACCCATATTTGTCCTTGACGATTCTATTATTTCTCTTCTCCCAAATCGTATACCAAGTAGCCAAAACCATAGTTTACTAATACTTTTTTGTGAACTGCACAGAAATACTACAAGGGATGTCATATAAGTCAGAAGTGGATGGCACCGAAACACTTTGCAGCTTGGATCTCCAACTATTCCAAATCTCGTGCAAAACTTGGCACCATCCAAAGAGATGGATGATGTCTCAAGTCGCTCCCCTATAAAGAATGCACATAGAAGGGCAAAGGTTAATGTTAGGCTTTCTCTTTTGGACAACATCTGCACAGTGTAGCTTTCTCAAACTGATCAAACAAGCCAATATTTTGGCTTTGGTTGGAGCTAGGGTTGACCAAATGAAGGATATGTTATCTAGGTTGGTAGTAGTGGATCCTCTAAGAATTTGGTGGAATAATTTAGCAGAAAACAAACTTAAAGTTCCCTATCCACACACAACCCCATCCTCACTCTGTCACCGGAATCTGATTAAGCATTTCAATGAGGATAGTTATTTCATTAATTCTATTTTCTGACAGATTTTTCATAATATGCAAGTTCCACACCCAAGTCTCTCTTCCTTCATGCACCTTCTCACCATGTGCTTCGCAATGGTTTTGTTATGCTCCACCATAATTTTGTACAAATTTGGAAAACAATCTTTTAAAGCCACATTACCACTCCACACCTCCCCCCAAAATTTTATTTTAGAGTCGTTACCCACCTTCCATCTTACATGTGGGGTGAACAAAGGGTAAATTTTGGAAATGGCTCTCCAAGGGGATTCTAGGGTGGCTTTTTGATGGACAGCATCCTCCCCATTGTTCCTTCAGCTTTTGTGCATGCATCTTATTATTCTGTCCCACAGAGCATGTGGTTTACTCTCCATTCTCTACAACCATTTACTCATTAGTATTGTATTCCTCATCCTTAGATTGCCTACCCCCTAAATCCTCCATTGCTAACCTCTTGGTAGACATTATCCCATTTCACGATGTTGTCTTTGCGTTCCTTTTCTTCATTTCTCCAAAGAAATCGCCTCATACACTTCTCAATTTCTATGGCAACTCGACTGGGCATCAGAAGACTAACATGTAATACGTTGGGAGAGCCTCAGGAGCAGAAGTCTTTCCCTCTTTGACAAATAGCTACAGTTCCATACTTCTACCTTTCTCCTTATCACTTGTATGACCGGCTCCCAAAAGGACAGCTTCCACAAATTATCCCCTAACAGCATCCCCAAGTATTTTATCAGCCATACTCCATTAGATACCCCCATCTGAGCTGCAAACCCCTTCACCTGGGTATTAGGTAAATTAATCCCAAATAGTTGACTCTTTGCTCCGTCAATTTGCAGCCTTCTATATAAGCAAAATGTTTGGAGAATCATTTTTGTTGCCCGTCCACTTCCCTCATGATCGTTCAGGAAGATCAACAAGTCATCCGCTAACTGAATCAGTGTAATATGTACTTTTTTCTTTCCCCACTTGAAACCCCTTGATTTTTTTATATTCCACTGCTTTCTGCATTATAGTAGATAGGGTGCTTGACACTAATGCATCCATAAAGGGGATAATGAGTCCTCTTGCCTTAGGTCTTTGTTTAATGAAGATAGAATAGTTAACAGAAGAAATGTAGCTTCTTATTTTATAAAGTATGTAGTAAATTGAGTGTCTGCCACTAATCCATCTCCTCCATTTCTTTCCAAAACCTTTTGTTTTAGAATAAATTCAAGGTATCCTCATCTAACTGAGTCATATGCCTTGACAAAATCTATCTTCATAACCAGCCCCTCCTTCTCTGAGACTCGATAGTCTTCATTGGCTGTCAAGACTGCATCCAGAATTTGCCTAGCTTTGATAAAAGCCATCTGATCCTCCTCCACTGTTGTCTAAATAACGGTCCTAAGCATATTAGACAATGTTTTGGCTATAATTTTGTATATGCTTGTGATCAAACTAATGGGTCTAAAATCCTCCACCCCAGTAGAATGGACCTTCTTCGGAATGAGACATGTATACATTCAACGCCCTATTAATCGTAGTGTCCTGATGGAATTCCTTCATACAAGCCATGATGTCTTCTTTGACTATGTCCCATTCTTTTTGGAAAAAAGCCATGGTGAAGCCATTGGGGCTTGGGCCTTCCACAACTTTAATTAAAGTTATATTAATTTATATAGCATTATCTTGTCATTTAAATTTGAACCTATGTGTGTTCCTATTCATGAGGGTGAAATTTTTCCTAACTGGAAGGACAAAATACTCTTATACTTGGGGTGTATGGATATTGACTTGGTGTTCCGTACTGATGAGCCCCCACTCACTACAAAATCTAGTATGCCAGCAAAAAATGTTGCATATGACAAATGGGAGAGATCTAATTGCTCAAGACCACCATAGCAAATCATTCATCATCGTTGGTGGTTTAAATTCACTGATTAGCCTTTTCTTTTAGTTCATTGTTCTCCATCATAGCTTTGAGTTCTTGCTTATTTACATTGCAATTTTGATTTCTCTTCCTTTCAATTTCATTCACCAAATTTCTTCTTTCTTTTTATTGAATAAATAAACCAAAAAACTTAGAGTTTTTATCGCCCTGCAACTATTGTTTGGTAGTGGCAATTTTTTTTTTTGTAATTTATTTTTCCTTTTTTTAATGATTACTTGTCTTGAATTTGTATAAGTTAAACAAATTCATCTAAATCAATTCTTCCTTTTTTTTTTGGAAAGGGAAAGTAATTGTATTATAAAAGGTTGTGGGATGAGGTTTCCCATTACAAAATGTTCCTTACAATTCAGCCAACAAAACAACAACCCAACTGGAATTCTTTATGAAAATAACCCTCAAGACCATACAAAATGTTGTGTCAGTTGCTCATCCACTCTCCAAAACCAAGTCCCTTCCCCAATGTGGTAGCAATTACCCATGTAGTAAACAATGTAACCGACATCAGCCAGACCTACTCTAAAGAGGATTGCCTTCCTTTGATGATCTTTCTATTTTGTTCTTTCCAAACTGCATACAGTTTAGCAAAAAGCATACACTTCCAATAAATTCTGATAGGGGAATTTCTAGCTTCATCAGGTACAACAAAAAAGTTAATCTTCTCATGGTTGTTGTTCCAAGCATTCCATATGCTTCTTGTAAACGCACCACTTCCAAACACATGATGTGTATCCTCACTCACACCCCTGCACAAGTAACACCATGAAGAAGATAAGCGTATGTTAGGGAATCTCCGTTGAAGCCTATCCGCACAATTGAGTATATGTAGGCTAATTATTAATCCTAGTATCTTTGCCTTTGTAGGAACTTATGCTAACCAGATAAACTTCGCATTGCCACTCTGTTCATGTCTTGCACTATCTGTTCCTAAATATTCCATAAATGATTTTATTGAGATATTCTCAGTTCCCTCCCCAATCCAAACTTTCTTGTCCTCCCTGTCATGCAACATCGCTCCTCCCAGAATTTATAGCAATTGGGTGATCACCTACTCATCTCCTCCTAAATTGATTCTTAGCTGCAGATTCCAACCTCCATGCATTTTGTCCACTCACTTCCTCTTCTACGTCAAATAAAAAATAAAATTAAAAAAATTAAAAAAAAAAACTATCGGAGCTTCATGCTATGTGGATTTATTAAAAATCCCAGGGAACTGGTATTGGTCTTCCCATCCCCAAATTTCTGTTTCACCAGCTGCAGAAATTGTTAGTATATGGAATGGATGAACTTCCATGCTCTTCTAAATGTGGCTATTGGGTGAATTGTTGTTTCCACCCCATTCTTACTTGCTCTATGTATACTTTTGATAATTTTTTCCTAAAGAGAATCCTTGTTTCCATAGAAGAGTCATAACCATTTATCAACTAATGTCTCATTCCTTAGGATGCTATATCCTATTCCCAACCCTCCTTGTTCCACTAATGACTACTCTAACAAACTTGTTTCCACCTCACCAAGCTATCCCCTCTACCCCCTTCTTCCTCCTTCTAGAAGAAATCCCTCATCAACTTCTCAATTTTTAAAGCCACTTTCCATGGCATTCCTAAAAACAGACATTATAGATAGGCATTGCTTCCAAAACTGAATTTATAAGTAATCTTCCCCCTCTAGATCAATTCTTTGAGCATTTGAATTGGAGTCTGTTAATTTGGTGTTGGTTGAGGATTGTGTGCAATTGAGGTAGATATATTTCATTTTTCCTTCTTTGTAAGTAACTTCAATAACTTAATTTTTTTTATTTTTTGAATAGAAACTACAAAATATATTAATACTGATAACAAGGTAACAAAGTAATCTCCCTGCTGAACGGGTGTCCAAGACGAGGCAATTACAAAAAGTGCAGTATGCTATCCCAAATACATATCCAAGTACCAAAACTATACCCACTGGCTAGCTAAGTACATGAAATTCAAGAAACAAACAAAATTTGGGGTCTCTCCCACAAAAACTCCAAAGATCAATCTTTTAGTTTGAAAAAAAAAAGGTTCTCTTGTTATACAATTTTATATAAAATGTCAAATATACGATACAAATGTAAATATGTGTATTTATTTATTATAAAAAGAAATATATGTGTATATATGCATAGAGAGCAGGGACCTGATAAATAAACAAATAAATGGGATTCATTAATTGAATATTTTACACCTAGTCTAACTAGGGTATATTGTCTTGCCACCATGAAAAACTGGAGCCAGTAGCAATGTTATCTATGGAATCCATAGTAAAACTCCTAATTGAAGTCAGCAAAAATAAAGGCTCCAAGTTAGCTATAGGTCCTTGCTTCCTTTACCTAATTAAACTTGTTTAAATATGTTTCTTTAGACAGCTACGTGTCAAAATATGTATAGACTGAAACAAATTTCTCAAAATCTATTAATAACAAGAAATGGTGATAGACAAATTCCTCCAAGAACTTTGATCAAGATTGTTAGATTTTAACCAAATCCTCATTTTCTTGTATATTTGAACCAGTAAAAGGTTTGATCAAGTCAAATATTTTTTCTGTGAGGATATCTCATCCTGCAGGGTTATTTTTGCTGCATCATATTGATATTTATATTTCTAGTTTCTTCTCAAAAAAAAAAAAAAAATGGAAATAACTAGAGCATTTCTTTTGTGTAGGCATTAAATTTTCCTATTAAAAAAAATAAATTTTCAATATAATATTTGCCTCAAGTTGTCTTTTCACAACAAATGATTTAAAAATCAACAAAAGATGAGATGCAGTGGTCAGGACAATGATGCTACAAATACAGGATGGAACTTCAACTTTAGGAGACCTCTGAAAGACAAAGAAATTGAGGATCTTATTGATCTTATGCAGACTCTCGACAGTATTCAGTTCAGAGATGCAGAAGATTCTTGAAGATGGACCAAGGAGAACACGGGCAGTTTTTCAGTTAAATCTTGTTATGAGGCTTTTATGGCCCAGACAGATAACCACAGTGGCACAGAAACTGACAGCAAATTCCTTTCCACATGGAAATATCTCATTCCTACAAAAACCAAAATCTTAATGTGGCTTATTGTATTAGGCAAATTAAACTGCGCCTCTGAAATGCAGCGAAAAATGCCTAACCATTATATTTCCCCCTCTTGGTGTTGTCTTTGCAGGAATGATGGAGAGGACGTAGGTCACCTTTTTTGGAGATGTAGCATGTTGAAAGAAGTTTGGGAAAGATGGAGATCTTTGTTGCCCGTCATGGTTCCCCCGACAGACGCTCCCTCAACTCT
>JAJIYU010009172.1:0-17241 GCA_030144865.1 Tinospora cordifolia | reverse complement strand
CATTTTGCTGAAAAATAAAATACAAAACATTTATTAATAATTACATTTCACTTTTAATTACAACAATTAAATTAATAAACTTTTCATTTAAATAATAATCATCTAAAATAATATTATTTCAGATAATGATAATCTTCAATTAGCTTGAATAGCCTTTTTTTCATCATCTTCTGTGACTTTGTTCAAATTCTTTTGTTTGAATTTTTGTTCTCATCCATTGAATTCCAATAAATAAACATATTAGTATTTAATAAACTGATAAACATTAATCAAATGAATAAGAAAATATTACAAACAAAAAACATATCAGAAAATAATGCAAACATAGCATATTAATCAACTCAATACATGCTAATTGATTCAATATTTACAAACTCAATGTCTCAATGACCCTTTACTAATTAAGAAACACACTATTTCAATAATGTCAAAATTAATATGAACTTTAGTAAAATCTACCCACTAATTCATGTCATAAATCTATGCAAAATTTACAATAAGAAAGTCAAGAATAAGCAATAAAAGACAGAAAGAAAGAAAGAAAAAGGCTAGTCAATAGTAAACGATGAAGGAAATAAAGGAAATAGAAAAAGAGGGGGATCTCACCTCTCATCCAAAAATGAAAGAAAAGAAAAAGGGGCCTTCTCCTTATAAAACACAAAAGATTAAAAAAGAGGAGGGATGGTGGACGCGAAGAAGAAGAGAATTCTCAATTTCACAACGAAAAAACAAGAAAAGAAAAAGGGGCACTCTCCTTAAAAAGTAAAAAACAAATAAAAATAAAGAGGAGCGTTGGCGTGACGTCGAGAAGGAGAGGATTCTCACGCAAAAAACAAGAAAAGAAAAAGAGGGCTCTTTTCCCAAAGAAAGAAACAAGAGGGAAGGATGATGGGTGGCGTGAGAAGCAAGGCGAGGAAGTTGGTTTTTGTAGCGTAGTGTAGGGGTATAAGCCATTCAATCAACCTGATCAAATCCAACTATTTTGGGTCAGGTTGAGTCGAGTATACATAACAAATCGGGTCGGGTCGGATCGGATCGGGTCGAGTTTGATATTTGAAAGTCGAGTCAAATTCGACCCGATCTGACTGTTAGTGTTAGTTTTATATTTTATTTTTAATTTTAATATTACTATAAATATATATATATATATATATATATATATATATGAAGTTTTTAAGTTTTTAAGAATTTAAAAAAATAAGGTTACAATATTTTAAATAATATTTTTTTAACTTAATGTTTTAAATTTGAATAATTTTTTATCTTTAAATTTATTGTAATATTTTTTGTTAATATAAATCTATTTATATGTCATTTAAATCTAAATATAAAAAATAATTAATTTAAATGTGTTAGATATGAAAATATTAATAAAATTTGACTTTTATTATAAATAGGTTTATACATATTATTTGAATTTTTTTTAAAAAAGTATTAGGCTTTTGACAAATTTGGACTTTTTTAAAAAATGCATGGCCCAACCTGACTCACCCGACCCGACCACGGTTCGAGTGGGTTCTGCTCCTTGATCGGGTTGGGTCAGGTGGGAAAAAATACTGTCTGACCAAGTCGGGTCAGGTGACTTTTGATGTTGTCACCCGACCCGCTTACAGCCCTAGTTTAGTGGTCAAAGAACAATAAAGATGGTGTTTGTGGTAAGGCGGATAGAACAAGAAGAAGAATCAAGGAGTGAGAGATGGGATGGGTGGTGAAGTTGTTGGCGTGAAGAAGCAAGGAGATAGCCTATGTGAAGAAGACAACTGTAAAGAGAAATAAAAACAAGAAAGCACAAGATAAGCTATGTGGAAAATAAGAAGAGTGTGAAGAGAACCTAAAGAAGGAAAGAAGGTAAAAAGAGGACTGTGAAGATATATGAATTAAAGATGGGTTATAAAATGACTTTTTGAAAGAAGGAAAAAAAATCTTATCAAACACTTTAATTTTTTTAATTTTTTTAAAAAATAAAATATATTAAAATAAAATATTATAAAAAGTGTTATCAAACATTATCAAATTAAGAGATTAGTAAGAACCTCCAGAAAGATAATAAAATAAAAATAAAAATAAAAAAGCAAGATAACGGACATTTGCTTTATTTTATTTTTTAAAATAATTCCACAGACTCTTTTAAAATAAATTATATGTCTTGCAATGTAACCACACACTAAAGCCAACAGAATCTCATCAGTGAGCATGGGGAAATTGGCAAGAGTGAGAAACCATTGTAGCTGATATGGAAAATGAAAAACAGATAAAGAACTTTTGACAGAAAAAACAGAGCATCCTTTCTTCTGTTTTATCACTTTGTTATACCAAGATCAGAATACATTCTCTTCACTAACCACACCATTTATAGACTCAGAAACAACCTCTAGAAACTTCTCTTTAAGTAACTCTATAACTGCCTAACTGTCTAACTGATATAACAGATACAGAACAGACCTACTGATAGTAGATGCAGAGCAGAACTACAAACACTAATGTGTAGTTCTCACAGCCCCCCGCAAACGAGAGGGTGAAGAAATCACCTTGAGATTGTCACGAAGAAAGAAAAATCGAGAGTAGCCTTGGTGAAACCATCGGCAAGTTGATCAGTAGTAGGAACATAGCAAACAGACAACTCCTTATTAAGAACTTTGTCACGAACAAAATGAATATCTAGTTCAATATGCTTCGTCCGAGAGTGAAATACAGGATTAGATGCCACAGCCTGTGCACTGGTATTATCACACCAGATGACAGGAGGAGATGAACAGGACACATGAAGTTCACGAAGAAGAGATTGTAACCACGTGACTTCGGAGGCAAAATTTGCTAACGCACGATATTCAGATTCAGCACTTGAACGAGCTACAACAAATTGCTTCTTCGATTGCCAGGAAACTAAACAAGAACCGAGAAATACACAATAACCACCAATAGATTTGCGATCATCAGGAGAGCATGCCCAGTCGGCATCAGAAAATGCATGAAGAGAAAAGTCAACTATGAACTGTATTGAATGCCATAGTGTAAGGTGCCAGATAAGTAACGGAGCACACGTTTAACAGCTTGCCAATGGAGATTTGAGGGATTAGACATAAACTGACTCAGTTTATTAGTAATGAATGAAATATCAGGCCTAGTAAAGGCTAAATACTGTAAGGCACCAACAGTACTCCGATAGAGAGTCGGATCAGAAAAGGAGTCCCCGTTAGCATATTTAACCAACTACTTGCCATTAGTTGCAGGTGTGTCACATGGCTTGAGATTAGACAAATCTAATCTAGCAAGAAGGTCTTTGATATATTTAGCTTGGGACAGATGAAGACCATTGCTGTTACGATGAACTTCCAAACCAAGAAAGTAGTTAAGCTCACCAAGATCTTTAAGAGCAAATGCAGAATTCAGACGATGTATCAGGTTAGCAATGCTGGCAGAATCACTGCCTATAACCAAAATATCATCAACATACACTAGAACAAAAATATATTGGGAATTCTGATGAAAGACAAAAAGAGATGCATCAGCTTTCGAGTTTACAAAATCCCAACTTATCAAAGTTTTTCGTAGTCGATCATACCAAGCCCGGGGAGCCTGTTTCAGGCCATATAAGGCTTTATGCAGCTGACAAACATAAGATGGCTTGGATGTATCAACAAAACCCTCAGGTTGCACCATGAAAACCTTCTCAGAAATAGTTCCATTTAAAAATGCATTATTCACATCCAATTGCCTAATTCTCCATCCTCTCTGAATTGCAACAGCAAGAAATACTCTAACAGTTGATGCCTTTGCAACTGGACTGAAGGTCTCACTAAAATCAACTCCAGGATTTTGATGAAAACCTTTAGCTACAAGACGAGCTTTGTGTCTATGAACAAATCCATCAGTATTATATTTGACCTTGAAAACCCACTTGTTCCCTATTAGATTATGTGACGGATCAGGTGGAACCAATGTCCAAGTGCCATTATGTTTTAAAGCAGCAATTTCCTCATACATAGCACTCTTCCATTCGGAACATAAAAGAGCTTGTTGGATAGAATGAGGTTATGTTGTAGAGCTGATAACATTGAACACTTTTGGTTTAAAAATCTCATTCTTGGAACGAGTTATCATAGGATGAGAAGGCAATACTGGTTCAAGAACATCAGGAGAAGAATAAGATGGAGCAGTAACAGGTGACAAGGATTGAGGTAAAGGATTAACAGAAGACATTGGAATATTAGTAACAGGGGAAATAGAAGGGTTATTTGCAGCAACAGTGGAAGAAGGAGTGTAATTCTGAGAATGAGCATTTTGGATAGGAAGACTAACATTACAAAAAGGAATCACAGAGGATGATGGTGATGATGATATACTGAAAAAATCAGTAGATGGAAAGTGTGACTCATTAAAAACAACACTACTGAAAATATATGTTTTTCCAAATTTACTTAAGCAAATATAGCCTTTGTGTTTGCCACTGTATCCAAGAAATATACATTCAGTGGAATGAAATTGAAACTTAGATTTTTGATAAGATCGGATACATAGAAAACACGAACAACCAAAGACACGAAGATGTTTATAGTTGGGTGGTTTACCATAGAGTGTTTGAAAAGGAGACAGATCATTAAGAATAGGTATTGGAAGCATATTGATGAGATAAACAGAGGTATTGACTGCCTCCCACCAGAATTTCATGGGTAATGAAGCTTGAGCAAGAAGAGTGAGTGCCATTTTAGTAATGTGTCTGTGTTTACGTTCTACTCTTCCATTTTGTTGATGTTCATATGGACAAGAATGTTGGAATTCAATCCCATTTGACTCCAAGAATGAAGTGTAAACTCTGAATTTTCCACCAAAATCTGATCGCAGAGTCTTAATTTTTCTTGAAAATTTATTCTCCACCAATGATTTAAACATCAGAAATGCATTAAAAGCGTCAGATTTAGCTTTCAGAGGATAAATCCATGTGAATCTAGTACAATCATCAAGAAAAATTATATAGTATTTAAAACCAACATGGGATGGTAATGGTGTAGGTCCCCAAAGATCTGTATGTATCAAATCAAGTGGAAAATCAGCATGATTATCATAACGAGGATATGATCGAGAATGAGATTTCCCTAGCTAACACGAATTGCAGAAATCCACACTGTTATTTCTTGAAAGCTTGTGTTTACATAGAGATAAAACTTTTGACAAGATTATGGATGATGGATGACCCAATCGTCTATGTCACACATTATGTACTGAAGTATCACTTTCTGTTGACACCATATTAGCAGAACCAATAATGGACTGTTGAGGTTTGAATTTGTATAGACCATCTTCAACAGATCCTTCAAGCAGCACTTGACTGGAACGATTGTCCTTAATGCACCATGAGTTTGATCGAAATTCAACAAACACATTATTATCAGCAGTAAGTTTTGAAATGCTTAGAAGATTCTTCTTAATAGCAGGAGCACACAGAATATTATTCAACCAAAGGGATGAATCTTGTGTAGTTGCTAGAGAGGAGTGACCTGTATATAATATGGAAAGATTTGCACCATTTCCAACAGTGAGTGTGGATTTACCTTCAAATTCTGAGGCTGAACTGAGATTGTTAGAATCAGTTGTAACATGATGTGATGCTCCACTGTCCAACAGCCAAGATTGATTTGTCACAGTACTTGGCGCAGCAAGAAACATTTTGCCTGAATTGTTCTGCCTAGAAGAAGAAGGATTAGAACCCATATAAGCAAGATCAGTTCGATAATAACATACAACAGCTGTATGTCCAGTTTTTCCACAAATCTGACATATAGGCTTCGAAGAATTTGCTCCTGATCTTCCACATCCTCTTCCTCCTCGTCCATTATTTCTTTGCCTTTGATTTGAATTTCGTCCTCCTTGACTGAATCCTGAATATGTTTGTTGTCCTGAAATCACATTCTTAGCAGAAATCTGATTTCCTCCATTGTTGTTTCTAGTAGAAACAACATTAGCAGTAGCTGAAGAATTTATAGAGATAGTAGACAACTTATTTAATTGTTCTAATTGTGACTCAAAGCTAAGCAAAGAGTAATGTAATTCTTGCCAAGACAGTGATTCTTTGTCTAAAAGCAAGGTAGTTATTGGAAGGTATTCCGTTCCTAGACCTGCAAGTGTGCAAGAAACTAGATCATCAACAGGAAATGGATGTCCTGCAGCAGATAATGAATCAGAAAATTTTTTCCTCTTCTTGAGGTATTGAGACATTGTCATGTCTTCTTTCCTTGTGGTTTGAATACCAGTTCTACACAATTGAACTCGTGCTCTGTTATGAGCACCACATAATTATTCAATTGCTGTCCATGCTTCTTTTGATGTCGATGATCCAATAATCTGTGCAGCCACAGATTCTATAAGTGAATTCAGCAGCCAACCGAGTGACAGCTGATCGGTGCTCATCCATTCTTCGAACGATGGATTGTGCTGAACCTCAATTTCATCACCATTCACAGCTGTGATGGTTGTCGGTGGGCATACTTTAGTGCCAAACAAATAACCGTCCAATTTGTGGCCTCTGATCACCGGTAGAATCATCGACTTCCATAGCATGAAGTTGTCTTTGTCCAGTTTGACAGACATAGACTGTGTCAAACTTCCTCCAAAAGTTTGAGACATGACTGATCTGCTACTTCCTTGAGACATTGCTTGATTTGTAGTTTCTGATGATGAGCCTGCCATGGCGTTAGCCTTCAAAGCTCTGATACCAAGTGAGAAACCATTGCAACTGATATGGAAAATGAAAAACAGATAAAGAACTTTTGACAGAAAAAACAGAGCATCCTTTCTTATGTTTTATCACTTTGTTATACCAAGATCAGAATACATTCTCTTTACTAACTACACCATTTATAGACTCAGAAACAACCTCTGGAAACTTCTCTTTAACTAACTCTATAACTGCCTAACTGTCTAACTGATAACTGTCTAACTGATATAACAGATACAGAACAGACCTACTGATAGCAGATGCAGAGCAGAACTACAAACACTAATGTGTAGTTCTCACAGCAAGATCATTCTATAATGTGAATATAATGTATTAAACATTTTCTTTTTCTTTTACTAACATGGTAATTGTGAAATCAAATTTCAAACTCCTTAACTTGCAAAGCTTTCCCTTGCAAACACAATCTAATATAACATTTTTCTAAAGCAAAAATAAATTAATTAATTATAAAAAATAGATTTGAAGGTAAAAGAAAATGGGTTTGAAATATATTTAGGCTTAGATACTTGCTTTTTTTTAAAAAAAAAATCTAGGGACCTATTTTAGGCCAAACAAGTTTGATGAACGGTTATTATGTGATTTTTTGATGTAGGTAAAGAGAGAATTAAATTTAAGTTTTAAACTTAGGTGGGGGTAAAAAAAGAAAGTGAGTAAAAATATGTATGCTGTGGATATTAAAGGAAGTCTCCTCGTAAATATGTAAATTGATCAATTTTATCTTATATTAGTGTATAAGCATCCATATTGTACATAAATTAAAAAGGTATAATATATAATAAACAATAACAAAAGGGAAACTAGTTAAAAGTTAGCAAACAACAAATAAATAAAAAGGGGTTAATAATATCAAACCAAAAAACTTGTTGAATATATATATATATATGGATGAGTTGAGTTAAATATTTTTAACCCAAATTTAGTTGGAAGCTTACAAAGGAAAACATGAATTTCCATCTCAAATCTCTAAAAAACAAGTGACCAAATCATTATAATCTTGTAAAAATGAAAAACAATAAAATGAGTCATAAAACTTACAAAATCGACATCGATAAGGCCTTGTAATTAAAAGAAAAACAGTGCACTATGTTGCACACACATAGCAAAAAATGGTGTAACGTGCTATGTTGCCCAAAAGGGCTCTATGTTGTTTTGTGCAATGCAGCGCACTGCAGTAACTGTTCACAAAGAACAATTTTGCAATTATTTTGATTTCATGCACACGCGAACCTTGAGAGAACCCCATGGTGGATTCTAGAGGAGTGAAATGGCCCGATTTCATGCACAAACACACTAATTTAAGATCATGTTTTGGTACAAAGTTCGCCTACGAAAAATTTGTGTTTATGTATGTGTAAGTGTGACTGAAGGTATGTTGTTCGAGGAGTGATTTTACGTTATTCTCCTGATTCATTTGACTGTGGAAAGTGAATAACAATTCTTTATTTACTATTTCCTCTCTAATCTTGTATACGAATGAATAGGTTATGAACATAGACTTTGGAAGACGATTAAAGTATCCAGTTAGATATTTATGGATGTTTCACAACTTTCTTGGCTTGACAAAGTCCGGCCAATTTGAAAGCAAAAGCGCTTTCACACATGTCAAATAGGAGCAACATCAAAAGAAACACTACTTAGGGATAAGGTAGAAGTAACTTTTACTTTGGCATTGAAATCACTCAAAAACATTTTATGCAATTCCCGACATGTACTTTTAATACTATGACATTTAAGATTAATTGTGACTAAGATGTTTTTAAAAACATTTTAATTTACTTTTTTTATTAGTATATGACAACAATTTATTATAGTATTAAAAAATTTTACTAACATTCCTGAATTATTTTGATAAATATTATGATGACACATTGTCAATGTAAATAAATATTTTTTGTGACATTAAAATTATGCAACGTCAAACTACAGTCATTAAGGTGTTTTAGTGACATCTTTTAATTGTTCTGAAAAATTATATCGTGCCATATTATCAATGTAATTAGATAACCTTTCAACGACTTTTATAAGATGTAACAATACTTGAGAAGTGTTGTCAATTGCATTCCTTTCTTGCATACTCAATTTTTAATGATATATGCATACCCAACTATTCAAATACATAATTATATAACTTTCTTGACATTCTATAAGTGTCTTTAAAAGGCTAATATCTTGTAGTTTCATAAGGAAATAGGTTTGTGCTATCAATATTTTTTATGAAACAATATTATAATAAAAGAAGGTATCACAGTTTGTATTACACTAGTATGCCCTAGTCTTATATTTGGACTTGTAAATGGTGAATATGGTTGGATGTAGATATATAAAGACCTCCATACTCATAATTTCAATATATGTGGCTTTGAATAGTGAAAATATATGGTCACTAGGATGAAATTAAATCAAAAGGCTATTCGTTTATCTTAACTAATATATTGGGTAGTGTTGTATTCTCTACTCGAATGATTATGTAAGATCCAAGCAGACCACAACCTGACAACGTCAAGGAAAACATAAGGAAATTCAAGCATACCACAATGCATATGAGCGAGATGTATACCGTGCATGAAGCAATGCTTGTTTGAACTTTGAACAAATGGATGAGTAAAACATCTTCAAATGTATGGGATGAGTTTGAGCATGCAAGCTAATGAAACGAGTCACACTTAAGAGGAGTCTGGAGATAGGCGAGTCCTAGCACACAATATGAAGTCAAGAACAAACATCTTGGATATTTCACCCTCCACCAAGTTATTTTTGTCTACTTCCGACCATAGTAAAGGATAACAATGGAGTTCTCTTCGGAAATCTATCACGCTTATATGAATTATCATTTATAAAAGTTAAATGTCACAAGTAAATAAAAAATTTGTAACAATATATGAATTGTCGCTAATAAAATTTAGATGTCAAACGTAAGCAAAAATTACGTAACATATATAATTAACGACATGTTTTGTAACAATGACTAACTACTATGAAATTTAAATATACTAATTTTCATCTTCGTTATCACTAAATTGTATCCAAATATGTTCTACTAAGTCTGAGTGAAAATGATGATGTACTTCTTGGCCACGCAGTTCTACATTCCTTTAAAGGAATTGTTCAAAATTTGTGTCACTCTCTTGATATCAGTGCTCCCCCTTCATTGTAATTCCAATTTGTGATTGTATCACTTTTATCTTCAACAATCATATTATATAATATTGTACACGCATACATTATATCTTTTAATTTTTTGGCTCAAAAATCGAGCAAGGCCCCGTATAATGGCCCAATGAGATTGAAGGACACCACAGTCCTTTCTTGCAGCCTCTTACATCCTTTCTTGCAGCCTCTTATATTTGCTTAAACTTGATCCTTTTTTAATCTTTGGGATATAGAAAACTTTTAACAAATGTTATCCACGCTAAATATATATCATCAGCAAGATAATACCTTTTTGTGTAATTAGTGTCATTGACAGTGAACTATATTTTTGCAGCATGTAGGACATCATTTGAAAAAAAAAAAACTTTGATTAAAAACATTTATATCTTTGTTAGACTCTGCAGCTCTAAGAATGCATGTCATATCCATAGGTTTGCAAAAGTCACCGCTTTTAGCATGATTGCCAAAACACCTTGATCACCTTGAGTGAATTGAAGTGGGAAAATACCTTGTTTACCAAGTGCATCATACCTTAATTGAAAAATGCTAAATTATTTTGAAGAACATCTACAATGTGCAAAAACAATGCCTTGTTAATTCAAAATCTTCGCCTAAATATAGTAGCAAAATAAACTAGTTCATCAACAAAATAATCTTGCATAAGTCATTCATGTCTGCTTTACAATCTTGATTAAAATGCCTTCGCCGTCTTAAACAATTATTAGATGCTTCATTTTCAAGTTATCTCTGTCATTCCAATAGGAAGAGACACAATTGCTCTTCAGAATCATCCAAATACTCATTAATTAAAAATTGTTTGATTTTTTCGAGTTGGACAGGATTCAGTTAGAAGTAGAGAAATATTTTTAAAAAAAGAATGAGTATTAGAAGTTGTTGCCTTGTTGGTAAATGAATGAACATTTGTTTACTAGCAGTTGCAACAATCCAATGACTATTACTCTGTCCTAATCTAGTTTTTTTTTTTTTTTATCACAATTTTTTACTTCTGCCGCGTGGAGGGGATTTCTTCCCGACCTATTATTAATTCTCAATTTAATGAGAAGAAAATATATCTTCATGTTGCAAATTTTTCTCTCCTCATCTCTTATCCACGCGACCTCTCTTTGTTCAATATCTCTTCAAATTTATACATTTATAGATTTTTACACGTCTTATATTTAATAATTTGATAAACTCAGTTTTTTTTTTTTTTTAACCAGAATGAAGTTTTGCATTTTAATATTTTCATTTTATTTTTAAAAGTATACTTGTAAAATGAGAGAAATGACGTGTGCCCGCAAACGTTATGAATGTTGCCGGTTGGTCTGGCACGTCGCACCCCAAGTGAGGGCCATGGGAGAGTGTGTAGTCGTCGATGCTGTTCTTCTTCATCGTCGATGCTGTGGAAACTTTCTATTTAAATGGCGTTATTTTTCGAAAGTTAGAACCCATTGGACACCCCCAGTTCCCTAATTTTCTTAAGAAATGGATAGTTGCATCAAAGCCTATGCTCACCCTCCTCATGCTCTCCTACTTCTATCACTGGTCTTTCCGTTTCTCCAAATGCTTCAATTCACTTCATGTGCCGGTAAAGATGTGAGTGTCATCCGTTGCATAGATATTGAAAGACAAGCACTGCTCAAGTTCAAACAAGGTCTCACGGATCCTTCAGCCCGGTTATCATCGTGGCATGGTGAAGATTGTTGCAACTGGGCTGGCTTGAGTTGCGACAATAAAACTGGCAATGTTGTGAAGATCGATCTTCGCAATTCCTTCGACACGAGTAACGTTGTGAAGATTGATCTTCACAATCCCTTGGACGAAATTATTTCAACCAGTATTGAGAATGAGGAAGCCTACTTCAACTCATGCCTTGGAGGTGAGATCAACCCTTCTTTACTCCACTTAAAACATTTGCGTTACTTGGACATGAGTAACAACAATTTCAGAGGAATTAGTATTCCCAGTTTCATCGGTTCCTTGAAGCTACTTAGGCACCTTAATCTCTCCCGTGCTTGCTTTAGTGGAACTATCCCTCATCACTTGGGAAATCTTTCACGCTTGCAGTATCTCAACCTTGAGAGCATTTGCTTACAATACCAGGGTATGCATTTGATGTCCGATAGTCTTCACTGGCTCTCAGGGCTCCCTTCTTTGAAATATTTGAACATGGGTTTTGTAAATCTTTATAGGGCATCCACTGATTGGCTTGATCATATAAATATGCTTCCTTCTCTTTTGGAGCTACACTTGCATGTTTGTAAATTACGTAATCTACCTTCTACCCCTCCTTCTGTTAACTTCACATCTCTTGCAGTTCTTCAACTCCCTCGCAACAGTTTCAAGAACTCTTCATTACCGCGGTGGATTACCTACCTTGGTAGTCTTGCAACCCTTGACTTTACGAGCAATGCCCTCCATGGACCATTACTTGATGCTCTTGGAACCATGACTTCGCTCAGCTATGTTTACCTTGGTCGAAATCATTTTGCAGGCAGGATACCAAGAAGTTTAGGAAATCTTTGTAATTTGAAAGTGCTATTTTTGTCATTTAACAGTATCTTTGGAGAGATAACTGAATTTTTGGATGATTTGTCCCGATGTCCGAACAAGAGCTTGGAAGCAATAGATTTGGCTTATAATCAGCTAACTGGGCTTTTGCCAGTTTCAATAGGAAACTTTAACAACTTGCAATTTCTACAAGTTTGCTGCAATCGCATGAATGGGGCCATTCCAGAAAGTATTGGAAAACTTTCACAGTTGACTTTCTTGGATCTTTCATTTAATTCCTTTGAAGGTGTCCTATTAGAATCTCACCTTGCCAATTTAAGAAAGCTGGAAGTGATTTATATTTCTTTGAGTTTATCTGAGAAATTGCTAGTTCTAAATATTAGCTCTAATTGGATCCCTCCATTTCATAATCTACGGGAAGTGGATATCACTAATTGCATATTAGGTCCCTTATTTCCTTCTTGGCTGCAATATTCTCAAAAGAACCTTTCATATTTATCTCTCAGGAACACACATGTTGTAGATGACCTAACTGGGTTTGGAATTTGCATCTTACTTTTCTTGATCTTTCTTATAACAATATCACAGGTAGGATTCCTTCGGGATCTCATCTTCAATCCCATTTCCCCAGAATGTGCGAATTACTTCTCAGAGGCAATTCCTTTTCAGGATCCATTCCTTTAGACATTGGAAGAGCATTGCCAAGGTTGCACTACTTAGATCTTTCTATGAACTTACTAAATGGTACTTTTCCATCATCTATTTGTGAACTAATTGAATTGAGAGGTCTCGAACTCTCACACAACAAATTAACCGGAGAACTCCCTCAATGGTGTTGGAAAAATCTCCAAACTCTTGAGTATGTAAGTCTAGCCAACAACAACTTAACTGGGCGAATTTCTAGCTCTCTCATCTTTCTGAACTCACTCAAATATTTGAAGTTAAGCAACAACAAATTTGATGGGAAACTTCCTTCTTCTTTCCAAAACCAAACTGGATTGTCAACGATAGATCTTGGACAAAATGGTTTGTCTGGAAAAATGCCAACATGGATAGGGAAAAGCTTCCCACTCTTGAAAGCCCTGAATTTACGCTCTAACAATTTTACTGGTCAGATTCCTGCAGAGTTGTGTTTTCTTTCTTCTCTTAAAGTTTTGAATCTTGGAGGTAATAAATTATCAAGTGCCATCCCACGATGTTTTGAAAACTTAACTGCCATGGCTGTGGTTGGAAATGACAAGAATTTAGATACAAGCTTTAGTATCAATTGGTCACTAGGCTATACTAAGCTCTCATTCTTTGTTGACATGATCATTGTAAAGGGGAGAGAACTTAACTACAGCACCAATCTTTCACTACTCAAAAGCTTGGACCTTTCAAATAATAATCTCTCCGGAGACATGCCTCAGGAACTCACTAAGCTTGTGGGGTTAAACATCTTGAACTTGTCAATGAACCACTTCAGAGGAGCAATACCAGAGAAGATTGGACAGTTGAAGCAGTTAGAATCTTTGGATCTCTCACAAAATCAACTTACTGGTGCCATTCCTCCAACCATTGCTTCACTGTCTTTCTTAAGCCATCTAAACCTCTCGCACAACAATTTGAGTGGGAGAATTCCTACAGGGAATCAACTCCAAACCTTGAACGATGCATCAGTCTATGAGGGTAATCCTGAACTGTGTGGACCTCCACTTACCAAAAAGTGCAAGAAGTATGGAACAGATGAAGATCCACCACCATCCACAGAATCAGTTGATGAAGAAGATGGAATGCAATCGTTTTACGTAAGTATGGCAATTGGATTTGTTGTTGGGTTTTCAGGAGTTTGTGGTGTCCTCGTGTTGAAGAGGTCATGGAGGCATTCCTATTTCTATTTCCTTGATGACCTGAAAGAACGAATCTATGTTTTCGTGACCATAAAAATGGCTCACATTCGAGGACAACGAGGGTAGTATTGTTCGTATTTATATTAAACATGATTCATGTATTGTAATTTGGTTTATGTTTTTATCGTTTATATAGTTAATGTATTTACATAATTTATGTATATATATTAATTTGTATGTATGCATTAATATTTATTTATGTATAAAATTAGTTCATAGTATCCATATATATCATAAATGTTTGATACTCATATGAGCATTGTATAAACTCATATAAGCATATCATTTGAAATCAAGTTGAAAGAATAAAATATTCTAAGTTTTCTTACTTTTTCTCTTTTTTCTCTTCAAATATTTTGTGTTCTCCCAACAAATTGGCATCAGAGCTTTAAGTAAGTCTTTGTCAAGAAAAAAAGATAGTAAATAACTTTGTTTCATTCCAAATTCCTAAATTTATCAAAGAAAATTTTGGTAATTGGAGTACTAGAATTAAGGCTTTGCTTGGTTCTCAAGGTGTGTGGGAAATAGTACACGTAGATTATGGTGAATGCGTCTTCTCAAAGTAAAATTGGAGCTCTTTGCTTCTTGATGAAGACATACGTCTACCTTCACTTACTGCTTGATACATATTATATAATATTATAATCAATCACTATACCTCTTCTTTTACATCAAATTGTAATCTTTACTGCAATTTATTTTGATCAAAATAAATTAATTTATGCTTTTATTCACTAAAAATGATTTTATAATTCTATTTATCATTAATTTATTAGTTTCATACAAAAGTTATTCATTTGTTCTCTAGTAAAATAGTTAAATTATGTTTAAAAAAATAAATTCGTTTAAGATAGTAATTACAAGGTAATTATTTTAATTATTTTTATTTTTGAAAAAATGCCAAAGTTATACCTTGTAAGTTTTGTAATAAAAATAATTCTATTTTAAATATTTTTTATAAAATTAATATTTTTAGGTATTTTAAGCATATAATAATGTTGGACTAAAAATTTAAAAAAAAATCTAATTTTTTTATAATTAATAATTATTCACAATTAATCTTTTTAATTTAATAATTTAAAAATTAAATTTATGGTTTATTTACCTATATATATATATATATTATTTTTTATAAATGATTCAATTTTCAAAATATTCAATGTTCTAAAAAAAAAATTAGTTTTTAAATAAAGTTGGAAATGCAACAAATATTATTGCTTGCTGTCATGTGCATGTTATCATGTATCTAATTTTTTTATAATAAAACTTGCGTAAATCACCTTCTCATTTTCTTCTTCTTCTTCAAGTTTTGAATTTCAAAATGGTTGCAACTCTTATTCTTTTTATTTCTAACCCCTAAATCTTAATTTTTAGAATTGTAAATAAAAATATAAGAACCACTAATATTTTTACTTACTTTTTATTTCAAAGTTTTATTTATTAAGGAAATCAACCAATAAGAGTATTTTGTTTCTTGTACAAAATAGTAACACTATCAATTTACTACAAATATACTTATCTTAAAGGTGTAACAAATAAATTCATAGTTTTCAAAGCTGCTTTTCACTCTATTTCAATAAAACATTATCAATGTCACTTTTATAATCACTTTTCCATAATCAATTAATAAGGCCACAATGATTTGACAAATATTTAAGAGTACAATTATTTAGTCCCAATAACATGCTACTAGCTTCCCAATTATTATGTTAAACTACTATAAAAAAAACTCAAAAAAAAAAAAATTCATCACTTTTTTTTATTTAATATATTGGTTTGCTTGTGGAGCAACTCAAAAATTTTGTTTTGTTGGATTTTTTTTTTATTTTTTTATTTTTTTTTTTTGGGTCAAGTGTTGGATTTGGAAACCCAAAGTTGCAACCTGCTGCCCACCCATTTTATCTTTTATTTATTTAAGAAAAAATGAAGGAGAAGAAATAGAAGAAGAAGAATTTAGTTAGAGAAATTTTAAAAAATACAAAAGAAAAGAGTATGATTAAAGTACCACTAATGTTAATGGGACTAAATGGCGATACTCAATTTTACTGGTTAGTATTTTGTGGGGTTTGAACGTCCAAGCAAAGCAAATTGATTGAATAAGTAAATTAAGAATAATAAGAACCCTGCCCAAAAATAAAAAAATAAAAAAATAAAAAAGCAAGATGAGGGGATATTTGCTTTATTTTAATTTTTAAAATAATTCCACAAACTTTTTTAAAATCAATTATATGTCCTGCAATGTAACCATGCACTCAAGCCAGCAAAACTCATCGGCGAGCATTAGGAAGTTGGCGAGATTATTCTATAATGTGAATATAATGCATCAAAAGTTATTTTTTTTCTTTTTTTTTTTCTTTTTCTAACATGGTAATTTTCAAAATCAAATTTCAAACTCCCCAATGTGCAGAGCTTTCCCTTGCAAAGACCATCTAATATAACATTCTTCTGAAGCAAACATAAATAAATAAATTATAAAAAAAAATAGATTCGAAGGTAAAGGAAAATGGGTTTGAAATATATTTAGGCTTCGGTACTTACTTTTTTTTTTTTTAAGGGGCTTCACGTATTTTTATTTTCATTTTCATTTTTTTTTAATTTTATGTAGGTAAAAAGAGATTTACTCTCAGGACCATTCACTCATCTATCAATTGAGTCTCATGATTTTTCTCAGAGTCTTGACTTTGAAGTAGACGCATGCACCCACGTGGTAGATTAGTTGGACTTAAGCTCGAAGACCATCATGATATTAAAAAAAAAAAGAGAGAATTAAATTTAAGTTTTAAACTTAGGTGGGGTAAAGAAAGAAGTTGAATAAAATTATATACATTGTGAATATTAATGGGAGCCGTAAATTAATCTAATAAGTTACTATGCATCAATTCTATCCTATATTAGTGTACAAGCCATGCATATTGTTTGTATATTAAAAAGGTATAATAGATAATAAACAATAACAAA